>CAUYPK010158327.1:0-20586 GCA_963574355.1 Loris lydekkerianus
ACTAATTAAAAAAATGCAAACCCGTAAAAAAAAAAAAAAAAAAAAAAAAAAAAGAGAAGAAGATAAAGAGTATTCAAATGGTGATAGAGGAGATCAAACTCTCACTTTGTGCCGATGACATGATCTTATACCTAGAATACCATAAGGACTCTGCTACAAAGCTCTGAGAAGTGATCAAGGAATATAGCAGGATCTGGATACAAAATCAATGCCCACAAATCAGTAGCCTTCATATATGCCAATAACAGTTAAGCTGAGAATAAAAGCAAAGACTCTGTACTGTTTATAGCTTTAAAGAAGATGAAATATCTAGAAATTCATTTAACAAAGGATGTGAAAGATCTCTATAAAAAGAACTATGAAACCCTGAAAAAAAAAAAATAGCAGAAGATATTTAACAAATGAAAGAACATACTATGCTCCTGGCTGGGAAGAATCAACATTATTAAAGGGTCTATACTACCTAAAGCAATCTACAGATTGAACGCAATCCTCATCGAAGCACCAGCATCATACTTTGAAGAAAATGAAAAACTAGTAGTTCATTTCATATGGAATCAGAAAATAACCCAAATAGCCAATATTATTTTTAGAAGCAAAAACAAATCTGGAGGCATCACAGTCTTTAGCAGTGGTTCTCAACCTTCCTAATGCCACAATGTATTTTCAAAGTTACAAAGGGCTCGTGACCCACAGGTTAGGAACCGCTGGTCTATAGTGGTCAAAGCAGCATGGTACTGGCACAAAAATAAAGATACAAATCTATGGAATAGAATAGAGAACCTAGCCACATATTGTTTGGTAGACCAAACAAAAGTATGCACTGCGGAAATGAATCCCTATTTAATAAATGGTGCTAGTAGAATTGGTTAGGCACATGTAGCAGACTGAAACTAGACCTGCACCTCTCACCTCTGACAAAAATTGACTCTCATTGTAGTTTTTATTTGTATTTCCCTAATGATTAGTGATATTGAATTCTTTTTATACATTCGTTGTCCACGTGTATGTCTTATTTTGAGAAATGTTTATAAGCGCCCTTGTCCATTTTTAAATTGTGTTATTTGTTTGCTTGCTATAGATCTGATTGAGTATCTTCTATATTGCAAATACTTAGATTGGTCCTTGGGTTGTCTCTTCAAACTGTTTTTTCCAATTGACATTTTTTAGAATAATTTATTGTTCTTAACTTATAGTAATGTTTCAGTAAAAATAAAAATTTACTTTAATTAAATATTTTAAGTAGGCTTTCATTGCAAGTAATTGAAGAAATGGGCCAGGGTTGTTTAAGAAAACAGCGACCAATACCTTTACTCCTCTCAAAAATCATGTGCAATATTGTGTGTAATCAGGGCAATGGAAGGCAATAGAGAATGTCTTTGATTAATTGGGTATTTGGGTATTCTGTCTTCTTTCCTATTCCTGGCTCATCCTACCCTGTATTTTTGGAGGTATTACAGCCCCAGATGTCTAAAAGTGAGTTTTTAGGACATTTTTATTGATAGCCTTTAGTCATGGATAATTGAATGCCTGGCAAGTGTATAGTCACTAAAACATTAGTTGGAATAAGTTATTTTATAATTCAATAAAAGTCCACTATAATACGACTCACTTTCACTGTCTTTGACTACTTCCTGATGATGCCATATTCTTTGTTTATAGCCCATGGAGGGGTGTATAGCACACTCAGCCACTTGAGAACAGGCATAGCTTTCATTTCCAATGTATAATGCTTGGGAATATGCCCCCCCCCCCATACACATTATTTTTTCCACTGTAGTCTCTGACATGATAATGTTTCAGCTTCTTCAACCCAGCCTTTTAGTTTTCCCCTGTATGAGATCGGGCCTTGTCTTTCAATGGTGAGAGTAGTAACAACACATGGCAAAAATGATACAGAAAATCTTCCTATATCCTTCCCCCAAGGCTGTTCTAATTCTCTTCTTATGGACAGAAAACCCAATGGCTATTTCATTACTCCACACTCTCTACTCCCTCTCACATACACACCCATGCATCCGTGCATGCAATACATTCTTTTCCTTAAATGACATGTCCAACTGACTTATGGAATCTAGTTTGTTCTGTTATTTTTTTCTGAAATATGAAGATAACTCTACCTTCTGGGCTTTGTAACCCTCAAATTTCCACTATCACTTCCTAATCATGCCTGTTCTTGTCTTTCTTATAGGGTGTATATTTAGTTATGTTTGAGAGAACTTGGATATAAGATAAAAAGGTGGGGGGCTTGGAAATATTTGCAGAGAAAGGAATTTCATATTTTTTTGTAATTATATGAGTACTATGTATTATTAAGAATACCAAGGAAATCTCAAAATGATTTTGAGTTTTCTTCTAAGATAATAGATAGGGAAACATATTACAGCCCTGAAAACAGGCAAAGTTGGCAATATAAACTGAGGCAGGCAGGACCTCAGAATAAACAAAGGGCTGAGGACTTCCAAGGAAAAAGAAACCATGGGCTAAGCCAGGCTGCAAAGAGACAGAGTGACAAGATGCTCTTTGTCCAGTAGACCCTTATAAGAGTGCATGGGATCTATCCCCTCAATAGGCTGACCCCCTTCTGCCCTCTTAACTCTATCCCTTTCCTAAAAAATCTTTAATGATAGTAGCAAGGATTCCCACTAGACTCAGAGCTGGAAGCGTTCCATTCCATCATGAAAGACTTTGGGTTTTTAGAACTTGTCAGCCTAATTTGGAACTTTATCATCATCCCTCTATTCTCCCCACACCTCCTAGAGCATTGTTGTATATATGGATCACAAACCACAGCACTTTTCAACATACCATGAATAACATACTTCAGGTGCCTAATTAATCAAAAAGACTATAAGTAAGCCAAGGACATAATTATGATGTATGGCATTATTTCAATTGGTAAAACCATAGCTCATTATTTGAAGTAAGCCTTGTAGCAACTCTAATTACAATATATGCCTAGAAATGTTATAACTTCATTAGTACCAATTATGAAACAACCTATACAGAATATGCTAATCTCTTTTTTGGAATGAATTTTTTTTTGTATTATTATTTTTAAATGGGATTAAAAAATAAAGCTGTAAGTTTTCTTTTTTGTTGTTTTGGACAAAGTACCATGAGAGTTCGTCATGATGACATATGGAGTCGGTCATCCTTTGTAGCAGGTCATCAGTTAGTTTTTAAGTTTTTTTTAAGTTGCAACAGATAAGCAAAAAATTAATATTAACAAAAAATTGCTGGCCTTGCTTCATAGCTCTCAAAACATAAAATAATGTCAAATGTTTACAAATCTAATTCTACAACTCTCCAATTTTACTCATAATATGAATCACCTATTAAAATATAATTTTTCAGTTGGCTTGGAGATATAGCTTCCTAATATAAAATAAAATAAGCTTAAAATTCATTCTTTATGTAGTGTTTACATGTTCACATTTAGTTTTATGAATAAGATGTTTCAGGCACACCAAAACATGAGTACTTTTTTGATTTTTAATTAATGTGAATATATTCTTAAATTGGACTTGCCAAGAACAAAATCTATTGTGTGTTTTCTTTTTATTTCTTTCTGTCTTTCTTTCTTTTTTTTTTTTTTTTTTGAGAGACAGAGTCTCAAGCTGTCACCCTGGCACCCTGGGTAGAGTACTGTGGCGTCATAGCTATTGTGATATTTTTATCACTACATTTTAAAAAATTTACACTTAAACTTTGGAATAAAGTTAAAGAGGCAATAAATTAAGACTTTAAGAGGAAAAAACATTGCCCACTGAATTATCTAGATATTTTGAAGAATAGTGTCCTTCTTTCACCTCATTACTCCTAGTAAATATTTTATGTGGCAGCTTCCGGGTTTCTGCCCCTAGAGGCAGGGTCCATTAAGACCTATGGAACTGGTGGCCATCAACTCGTATAAATGAAATTAAAAGTGGCCAGAGAGAAAGAGACAGGACACACAAAATAGAGTTTTCAAAGGTGGGTGCAGGGGACCATGGCTAGCTTGTGGGGCTTCAGGGAGTAGCCCTGAGTATTTGTTTCATCCAGCTTTTATTGAAAGATGTTTTCTCATTTCTCATTTATCCAGGGGATAAGCTGAAGAAGGGAACAGTTTCTCTGATTAAGCAGGTTAGTTTTTCTATCTATAATCATTAACTTTAAAGGTCTGGGCAGCCTTCAGAAATCTGGAACCTGAGCCTTGTGTGGGGGCAGCCTCCTGTTTATGGCCACTCACACAGATCCCTTGGGGAAGGTTAAACCCCTCAAGTTTCTCTGTGGAGCAGATGTGGTGGCATCAGTTTTCCTCTGAAGAATCAATGGAAAAGAGAAATCTCCACCCAGAGGCATTTCCCTCCATGATGAGGGTAGAAGTACTCCTGCCCGTATCTCAGGGCTCAAGCTGGTCCCTTGATCTCTGCCCTGGTCATTATACAAATCCCCACAATGGGTATTTGCTTCTGGAAGGTTGTTGACTGTTCACTGGGCAGGGGTCTGGTTAATGTTCCTTCCTAGGCCTTGCACACAGCTTCTGCTGTGACCATTGTTCCTCAGAGTGTTTACAGACCCAGCAGGGGTATTTGTAAGCTGTATCCCTCACAGGCAAGGCTTCCAGTAAAAGTAGAAACTGCACAGACAAGTAATTCAACTATTATTTTAAAAGTAAGAGATCTAAACTGTTTTTATTCCTCCTTGCTCTGCTTACTTCTCTGTTTTCCCCTTTTCTGAGGGTGTTTTCCCTTGGCAAGAATGGGGTCTTCGGTCCCCATTCTCCCTGCAGAAGCCTTATAGCTTTGAGGTTTATTCAACTCCAAAAATGTCAAATCCATTTATAACTATCTTAATAGATTTTTTTTTCCTTTTAAACTTAGGGTGCTATATATCTGGTTTTAAAAAGAAATGGATTAAATTTGGGTTAGATTATTATGTCTACTTCTTCCCATGTATCTTTTTTCTTTCACTTTGCTGTATTTTGTTTTGATATCCTGCTATTGGTAAAGGACATATAATTTTTAAGAGGTGAATCAAAGAAATTAATAGGAATGTGTCCCATTATTAGACTGTATTATCCATGTTGGTACATTATAGAAAATTTAAATACTTTTGTTTTCAACTGTGGGCCAATCCTTCGTATTTCTTTCTTTTTTTTCCATATATTTCTATTTCAACTTTATTATCTATAACATCATTGTATGTATTATATTTTTGAGTTACAATTGAAGTAGTACAAATTCCATTGCAGGCATTTAAGAAAAGAGTTTTGAATTGAAACATTTTTCTAACTTTTCTTCCATGAACTTACATTTTCAAGAATACATAGAACTTCTTTCTGGAGAAGGATTGCTTTATTTTTTATTTATTTATTTATTTATTTTATTAAATCATAGATGTGTACATTGATATGATCATGGGGCATCATACACTAGCTTCACAGACCATTTGACACATTTTTATCACAATAGTTAACATAGCCTTTCTGGCATTTTCCCAGTTACCATGCCAAGACATTTACATTCCACATTTACTAAGTTTCACATATATCCTTGTAAGATGCCCCGCAGGTCCTTCGTATTTCTTGATGGTAAAATTTCATGTAATATGAGTACAGTACCTGGCACAATGCTTAACATATGCTAAAAACTCATTTTCTCTCCTCCATGGGATCTTATCATCATAATCATAGGGACAACTCTAACAGTTTCTTTGAGACCAAGACTAACAAGGAAAAATGAAAGTTGATAATAATATCCCATCTGTGCAGTAGTGAGGGAAGGAAATGATAAAAAGCCATTTTCAGTAGAGCGGGAGAATATTATAAACCATTTACATTTATCTCTGTCACTTTCTCTAAAATAGCAATTACTCTTCAGCTTTGAATGTCCTAATGATCTGCAACTGCTAATATATTTTGTTGTCTTTCTTATTATTGCACTTTTTGGCAGAAGATATGCAGTACTACTAAAATGTTGAAGGAAAAACAACATACAAATATATTAAAATATGAGAAAGAAAAACATTAACTATACTTTCCAATATTTTGAATAAACTTTTGAAAGCATACAAATTGTCATGTAACTGAAATGTTTCCAGCTATGGAAAAATAAGTAAACAGAGCACCTTCCTTGAATTTTATGACCCCCAAATGTGTACTTCTACTGAAAATAAGAAATAAGCAAAGGGAAATGATTGGAGGGAAGAACAATTTTACTGGCTTGTAATTTATGGAATCTCTAGTATAAATCAAATACATCCATTTATTTGGTGTAGTCCTCTAGCCACCTGAAAATGAGATGAGTCTTTAGATCATTGGAAACCAGAGAAATGCTTTTCCACCTAAAAAGGGATTGGAGCCTGCTCTGGCAGACTGGATTAGATACGTCTTCTCTCATCTGTTGTTTGTGGCTGTGAATCTTAAAGAATCAATCAACTGTCCTGTAATTTATTACTTCATTTTTGAGGTGAGATGAGTGGAAACTATTTTTGAAACAGGAGCTTAGTAATATAGCTCCATAATGCTTTCCTCCTGTCTACTCCTTCACACTCCACACCATCCGATTAGTTAACATAAAATGCAATTACTTATGGAAATACCCAAAACATATGCAAAAGTCTTCTTTCTCTTATAATTCCTTGCAGATTGCTTTGCTTGACTGTTTTATTGCTTATTTAACCAAGACAATATCTGAAATTAATTTTCTGTTGATGTCTCCCTAGAGAATTCAAAAACTAGAAAACAATATCAAAGGGAGATTATCCATGGTTTTATTTTTATGGCCTATAACTAGCTTTTGGACTATCATAATAGGTAAATAGAAAGATGATTTGGTTGTCTGATTACAAAAAAAAATCCCATCTGTAAGATGTATTTAGTAAGTGTTTATATGGAAGCATAGAACTTAGATTGAGCAGAGGACTTATATGGTTCTGTACTCACTGTTATGGACTAAAAATTCTTATGTTGAAATCTTTTTTTTTTTTTTTTTAATAGAGGCAGAGTCTCACTTTATCACCCTTAGTAGAGTGCCATGGCATCACACTGCTCACAGCAACCTCTAACTTCTGGTTTTAGGCAATTCTCTTGCCTCAGCCTCCTGAGCAGCTGGGACTACAGGCACCCACCATAAGACCCAGCTATCTTTTTGTTGCAGTTTGGCCGGGGCGGGATTCAAACCCCCCACCCTTGGTATATGGGGCCAGTGCCCTACCTGGTCATAGACACTGCTCCTTATGTTGAAATCTTAACCCTAAATGTGACCATACTATGAGTTAGAGCCTTTGGAAGGTAATTATGTTATAAGGATGGGACCATCATGAATTGCATAAGTGCCCTTATAAAACGAAACCGTGGGGAAATGATTTCTCTCTTGGCCCTGTGAAGATATTATAAAGAGCGTCATTGACTGTATTGCTATAAATGAAAGCAGACTAGGAATATCTTCTGGTATCTTACTTTCAGACTTCCAGAAATGTGAGAAATAAGTGCCTGTTATGTGAGCTCCCCAGACTCAGGTATTCTCTAATAGTAGCTTTAACTGACTGAGACACCTACCATTTATAGATGTGAAAAATGAGATCTAGAAATGACCTATGCAAAACTACTTAGTGATGAAGTAGTGGCATAACTAAAACTCAGTGTCCTGATTCCAAATCTAGTATCCTTTCCACTGTAGCATTGTGGTTTATTTATTTGGCAAATATTTCATGGTCTCATATATTTAAATGGTGCAGCTTTAGAGGTGAGAAAAGGAGATAAGATACAGAAAATACTGTGTCCTGGGAGCTTACAATGTAGTAGAGAACATAGAGAAGGCCCACGAATTGTTATAATGTGCAAAGTACGTAAGACAGATGACCAGCATGTGGATGTTCAGAAGAGGGAGAAGACTTCTGGCCCAAAGATCACGAAAAGACCAAGCAGAAGATGATTTTAAACTGGAGGAAGGAAAGGAATTCCATACATAGTATCAAAGAGAAGGCATTCTTGTCAATGAATTTCTTTAGTTGCAAGGAACAAAGGGAAAGTTGAAGAAGCTGGCCAGAAAAAATACAGGAATAGCCCCATTCCATGTGTCTAGGAAGTAGAAATGATGGCTAGTCTCTTCAGGGTACCACTTTCAAGATGAATGCACTTGCACTTAAGTCCTTTATTCACTACTGGAGAAGAGATTTTGATAGACTGAATGAGGGCAGTGCAGTTTGGTTCGAGAACCTGCATTTACAGGATGACAGAGATACAGCAACTCAAAGAAAAACAAATCTGGGTGCTGCAAATAGTACAAGACAAAGCACAAAGATCAGTACAAAAAATAAAGCACAAACCAAATCAAATGTCCATCTCAGCATCTTATGAAGTGTTATTGAAAAACACATTTAAAGAGAGAATGAACTTAAAGAGATTAAAGGTGATTAAAATATTAAGCAACTTAGCTGGCAGAAACATGGGATTGAATACATGACATCAGAATGAGCCAGATGTGGTGGACATCACTACCTTCCACTCCTTACCTGCTCTTCCACCATCTCAGTTAGTGAGCTGCTCTCCTCAGCTGACACTGAGACGTTTGCAAGCTGTGTGTTCTTTCACAGGGAGGAGAAATTTGAGCCAATGGTCCTGCCCATGAGTGAGGGGTGGGATTACCAGTCAGCTATGTTTCTATGCCAGTTAGGTATGTTTCTCCTTTAAATTTAGGAAGAGTGTCTAACTTTAGCTATGAGAATGGGACTAACAAATTCCCTTAAGCAATACGCTAAGGAGACTTTTTTCCACGTGATTAAGCAGAATCTTCTTCTACTCCCTCCATCTTGGCATTCAAGTGGTGGAGAGGACAAAGCAGTTAGGTTCACACCAGTTTTGTATGTTAACATTTAGCTTCTCTACTAAAATCATTCATGGATGTTGTTCCCTGGTGTTCCCTTGCCCCCGTCCCCATCTTTGCTCCAGACCCAAAGCCAAATGCTTCGTGTGAACTTCACTTTTCTCATTTACTATAGGAAGAGCTTGAACCCAGTTCTTTCCTAAGTGTTCTTCTTCAGTTGTACTTTGATTTCAGGTTGAAAGCTTGATTGGGGTGACGTTGAGAAAGGACTTGACTGCTTTGTACTAAGAAGTTTCGTCTTCAGAATATAGAGTATGTAAATTAGGTACTTGGAGCGTAATTGTAGGCTTCAAAGCCTTCTTAGCTCACTCATTTACTAAAAGTGTGATTCAAGAGGGTACTTAATCTTTTCAGCCACAGTTTTGTTTTTTAAATGAGGGAAATAAAATTTTTACATAATTAAATAAAATAATTCAATAGTTATCAAGATATAATAGTAAGAGCCACTGCATTTTTTTAAAGAGAAGTGCTAATAGCTATAGCACTCAATAAGACATTCCATTCATCCATGCTGTGCCAGATAGAAAGGCAGATATGTGCGTCCTATAAACTACCAAATCTAGGACTCACTAGCAGAAGACAGAACAGAAATTCTACAAATGCTCATAAAAGCAAAAATTATAAATATAGCAAAAAAGATAGCAGGTTATTTATTTATGTTAAAGTAGATAACATTGATTAGACACTGTGTAATTCTACCTTTTTTTAGTTTGCTTTAAAATGCTATTATATAAACCAGAGATCTGGCCATCTTGTGACCCAGGCTGTATTTGTCAGCTCACTGTCGCCTAATGTCTGCTGGTTAATTCCTCTATACAGAGAGTAATGAAATTTCTACATAAGGGTAAGTATTGCTTTGTATATTTGTATATATCATATAATACATATATGTAAGTAACATTACAGATGCATGTACTTACATACACATATACTGAATAGGGTCCTGACAGTTGCTCGACCATGTTAGTTTTAAAAAGATACTCAACCATAATAGTTTTCTAAAATGAGTGTTTACTTTTTCTTCTTTAACAAAAATTTGTAAGAAATGTTATTATTTTCAACTGCTTAGTAAACTCTTCAGAGACCCAGACTTTTTCTAACTTCTGTTCTGGCATCCTTAGCTTGTTGACTTGTGCTTTACATTTCATGGGGAGATGTGTCTGCTGCAACTCAGATGTCAGGCCCACTGGAAAGAGTAAAGATTTTCCTCCATCTGTGTTAGATATCAAAGGCCAGAACAGAGCTGCCAGAAGTGTATAAGGCAGCTAGGAAAGTGAACTGGGCTGAATAACTGTTTCAGACCACTGCAGTCCATTTCCTGGGGTTATTCATGAGTGTGCTTGACACTAAATCAACATTCTTTTAATAGAAAAGAATAGCAGAAAGAATATTGGGCAGGCAACTGGAAGAAGAGTTTACCACACAAGAATACTGATAAATAACATTGCCTGACTTGGAAGGTGCTATGATAAATGAGGAAGAATAATAAAGTACTTGGGAGAGATGAAGCAAGAAAAATCCTTCCAAAATAAATGGACTTGTCTATAGAATTTTATTTTAATTTGGGAAAACTCATTTTGATTGGTGAAGGAAATTTTAAATTAATTCTTAGACGCTTTGGTTGGTCCTTCCATGAACAAAAAAAGTAAGTAACATTACAGATGCATATACTTACATACACATATGTACACATATGTACACATATACTGATTAGGGTCCTGACAGTTGCTTGACATTGAAATGAACAGACAGACTAGAATTCTTGTTGTTTTCTTAGTTAGAGAAACGTTTGAGAAGGCTAATGCAGTATGTTTATAATAGAAGAAATGATTAAGGCTAATGATACATTTTCAGGGGTAAGAATTATCCTGGATTACAAAAAGAATTTATCTGTGTGACATTATGTGAGTGATTCTCTCTTATGGACAGACAACATCTGTTGTTCTGTAGTTGGCATTTTCTCAGACTGCCAGAAAGTATCTCATCACTTGGCACATTCCACATACTAGACTGAAAGAAAAAAAGAAGGAAGAGGGCTGCAGTTGCTGAAGGACCTGTAGCCTGAGAATTTAGCAGAAATGAGAGCGGAGAAGAGGCACAGGCCTGATGCTTGCCCAGTAGCTGCGGTGAATTAGCATGGGTAGGCATGTTTTACCCACCAGAAGAAAAACAAGGAGAAATCAATAATTTCAGGATTTCTAAATTATTAACTACTTCAGTGTGGTACCAGCAAGTCCAAGACACGTAGAAACACAGGGCGTTTGAAGATGTAAATAGGTAATTGTTGGTATTGTAATGTCAGCTTTAAATGACTTTTATTTCTGACTACTCTGCTTCTTTGGCTTTGAAAATGATTTTGAATTTGGAAAATTGTATGTGCAAGCATTTTGGATGTAATATTTATGTGCAACCAATAAACAATATGTTTTTCTTTAAAAATGCTCTTTCCTATGGCATTTTATTGAGGCTGCATCTGCAGATTAGGAGGAAACGGAAATGATGGATTATGAAAACTTCAAAAATCTTGCCATATAAAACTTCTAAGGTTATTAACTACTATTTGTATAAAAGGTATTTGTGCTATATTTGTGCACACCCATAAATAATATTGCGGGTGATCATGGGAGTACAAGTGAATTTATGAATTCTAATTCTGAGACTCAAAAGGATTTAAAAACAGTATGTGTTTTGTGACTATTACAGATTTCCTATTTTCTCTACATTTAATTTTGCTACTTGGTTAAGGTGTCTTAATAAGTTTGACTGAAAAGAATTTCAGGAATTCTTTATTCATATTTTTATAGGTATTTTTATTTATAATACATTTTTCAGTATAGAAAAAGGAAGTATTTTAAAATATATTTTCATAATTTAATTTATTTATCTTTAACATCAAGTTAATCTTTGGTATACATTATTGGTTTTCTTAATTATTGTCAAGTTAGTATTTCATTAGATTATAAAGGCAAACAGACTTAAATTATTTATATTGGCAAAAGATAAACACCTACATTTTTTCTAACTATGTCTCTAATTAAAAAATATCTGAGTGTGTATTTTAGAACAGAGTCATTACTCTGATTTATTGTATGAAAGGAGCAAAATCCTTAATATTTGTGTATTTTTTTTTCTTTTCACTTTTCATATCACTGTACTTACGGAAATCTAAAGTACCTTTAAATAACTTAAAAGTCTTTTTGAACTTTGGAGGCATAATGCTAAGTAAAATAAGCCAGTTACAAACGGGCAAAAATAATAGATTCTATTTATATGAGGTACGTAAAGTAGTCAGATTTACAAGGTGGTTGCCAGGAGTTGGAAGAGGTCAGAATGGAAGTAATGAATAAATGAATAAATTACCTTTTCAGCCATGCAATGAGATATACTATGATATTTCAATATTAGTTTAGGAGTAACATGGTTTTGATCATAATATAGACTTAATTTTACATGAAAAATAAATTCAAGAACACACGCAAAGCACTGAGCATAGTATACCTGGTGGACAATTATCATCTCAGTAATATTCGTTTTATTCTTATGGCAGTAAATGTTTCAGAAGATCAAAAGAGCATTTGAAATGATATATCTTTTAAATGTGTTCCTGAGTGTATAAATATTACAGAAACAAATTACATATTGAACATATTTTCCAGTATCCTTTACTAAGCAATGTTTTTATTTTAGGAGGAATTGTTGATAAGGACCTTCGTCACTACCTCAACTTACGATTTCAGAAGGGTTCTGTCGACCACGAACTCCAGCAAATCATTCGAGACAACCTCTACCTCCGCACAGTGCCGTGTGAGTACAGTGGGTGATATTATTTTATTTTTGTGTTAAATATTCATATATATATTGTTTAAAAGAAAAATTAAATTAAGCTGATTTTATGGTGTACTTTTAAAAGCTGATATGAGATATAGACGTTGTAAATGCAAATGCTTACATAAGTACAGTAGAATGGTTTATGATGAAGTCATAGATGGAAGAGACTTGTGATTTTCAAGCCATAAAATCTAACTTATGCTTCTCAAGTTATTATTAAGAAATATTGATTGTAGTCCAGACTGTTGGTGTTCAGAATGAATTATGATTGCGGTAGAACTCCATACCAGGAGACAGGAGAATGCAAATTCATTTTTTTGGTCAAAACAGCCTTTTTTTTTTTTTTTTTTAATAGAACCTACACAGTAGTTCTCAACTTCATCTCTGGTATGCCACAAAGGAGTGAAAAGCATTCATGGAAAGTAAAGCTAAGTTTTTTGCAACTCTTAGAAAGTGATGATGTTTGCTGAGACAAATTTCTTATATGTGTCCTGTAAAAATCCACAAAACATTCCTCATTAGTCTTTCAAAAGAAAGGAATTGGTACAAGGGTAAAATTCACAAATCAACTTTATAGTGCCTGTTTCAGTTCATTTGAGAAACCTTGATTAACTTTAAGGCAAAGGAAGAACTTTTCAACTTATGTCCTGACCTAGATTCTATGATCTCTAGAGACTTCACTCTCTCCAGAAATTTTGGTCTATAGATATTAGGTGTTATTTCTTTTGCTTTAGTCCTGCTCTAAACGTGGCTGAGACAAGTAAAATAAATGAGCAAATAGCAAAAAAAAAAAAAAAAAAATATATATATATATATATATATATATATAATATATATATATTATATATATATATATATATATAAAATTTTAGAACAACCAGAGTTATGTAACAGGTGTAGAGCATAGAGGATTATACCAAAATACCAAAAACACAGAAAAGTGAAAAGGGACAGGTCACCACTAAGCCTTTTTAACCTGTGCACATATTGGGAGAGTTGGACCTTTGTCATTGTGAGCACTGAAGGTTCATCAAAATGAAAAGGCTGGGGTGACACTATTAAATATTCCTGAATATGAATGTTTGTTGACTGACATCTTGTCAGGCAAAATGATGCCTCTTTCAGCATGTGTAAGTGTGTGAACAGACTTTTGGACTCTTGCTTTAAACCTGGAAGTTAAGAAAAATGCATTCTTACGCCTATAAATTTGACATCAGAGTGATGGACAGAGGAAGATGGATTAAAGTAAGGGACTGAACTATTTATAAGGTAATGGGTGGACGTGTTTTCAAAGTTGTGATGTTGTCAGTGCAGCTGTGTGGATTTATCTTTTGTGACATGAAGGAAAGGATATCTGAAATACAGAATACAGAATCCAGCTACTTGATTATGTTTAAAAGCTGAGGAAAATAGATAAGAGGCTGACATTCAGTAGTACTTCTAGTCCTTGCTAAGGTTATGACCTAAATAAGAAAGTCTTAATTAAATATCAATAAGAGCAAAAAAAAAAAAAAGATAAGAGTAAATTTTATATTAGTTAATTATAATCTTAAATAAAATATCTCTCTTAGAGTACCAAAGAAAGACTTTGAAGGAAAAATAAATATGAGGGTAAAATAACTAGACTGATACGAGTAAATACAAAGAACTTCAAGATGTGATTTTGGTACTAGGTCATAAATTTAATTAGAAATCCTTGAATAGCTCTTATAAAGAACTTGATTAGAAACTCAATGAATCTGAATATTATAAGGAAACATTTTTAATTTCCAGCTATCATTCCTACTAGCCAATTACAATTACTATAAATGCTTTTAACTCATCATAAAAGGAAAAGAAATCTGAGATACAGATGATTCTAATTTATATTATTAAAAATCATTTTAATATTGATGTATTGGACCTGGGCAATCCATCGTTTAATTCAGTATATCTTTCAATGAAGTGTTCATACACATTCAGTAAGTATACAGTGAAAATGTATCAGGAGGATATGAAAAATCCTGCCATTGTTTAGAAACTTACATGGATGGTCAGCATAACTATTGGCAGTGAGTATGGAATCATATTTGTTTTTGTTTTTCGTGGGGTTTTTTTGCAGTTTTTGGCTGGGGTCGGGTTTGAACCCGCCACTTCCGGCATATGGGGCCAGTGCCCTACTCCTTTGAGCTACAAGCACCGCCCTGGAATCATATTTGTTACACATTCTCCTGGGCCAAAAATTCTCATTGGTTTTCATGAACCCAACACCATGAAAAGAAAATGTACTACTGAATAGCATAGTGTTGTGCTTATTTGTGCATGCATTAATATGTATACACTCACCTCTAGTTTAATCTAGCACTGTCATCAGAAATAGATCTTTGATAACTTCTTTGAAGCAACTATAGTCAACTAATAAGTAAGTGGGTGTGGTCCACGCATGGTGGTTTACACCAGTAATTCCAGTGCTTTAGGAAGCTGAGGTGAGAGGATCACTTGAGGGCAAGAGATTGAGATAAGCCTGGCAACATAGCAAGATGCTGTCTCTATAAAAAAATAAAAATAATTAGCCAGGCATGGTGGTGTGTGAGAATGATCCTACCTAACTGAGAGGCTGAAGCAGGAGAATCACTTAAGTCTAGGAGAAGTTCAAGGCTGTAGAGAGCTGTGATCTAGCGATTGTACTTCAGCCTGGGAAACAGAGTGAGAGCCTGTCTCAAAAACAAAACAAACAAAAAAAACCTATATTAATGGATTAAATTTTTTCATGGGGCAAGACATACCTGAGTCATTAATTCTGCTTCCTACCACTATATTCCTCCAGTCACAACAACTAAACAACTACAAATGGGAAGAAAAAAGCCAAGTCCCAAGCTGGACTTCTCAGCCCCTGATACGAGAGAGTTCTGGAGCTAAGGCTCTGGAGACTTCCTACCCTCACACACACGCGTATTCAGCCAAATCCAGGTGTGGACAAGGTGATTCTTGTGTCTCCCTCTGAAGGGAGTGGTGTCTGACTGCTGGCTGATGTCTGAGCCCAGGGAAGGAGGTGGTTAGTACAGTTCCTCCCTAAGCATTAACTACAGATAATACAAAATCCCATCAGCTCCGTACACTGCGGAACAAGGGTTGACTATATTTAGCCTTTTATTTTATTTCCCAAGAATTTTATGTTAGAATCTAATTCTTCGAAAGATTTTTTTAAAAGCTGTATCCCTCAACGTGGAAGGAGGAATTAGCCATAGAGACAGAACTATAAGGCTTACAGAATATAAATGTTCATGTGCTCACACACACATGCGCGCGTACACACACACACACACACACACACACGCACGCACGCGTGCACAGGTTCTGTTGAGATCAATTCTTCATCCTTTCAAGAGCCAGTTCCTAAGGATCTTCTCTTTACAAACTGACTTGGTGTTTTCTGTACAGCATAAGCCATTCCCATGACTCTAATCCATTGAAGACCAAAACTTGTACCTAAATATGTGACTTCTAGTTGCTCGCTGTACGATTAATAGGCAGGAAATACAGGTCTTTAGACGAGTGTGACACCCTAAAATGAAAATTAATTTTTAAAAAAATGAAGACTGCAAATGACTACTTCTAGATTTCAGGTTTTATTAAGATTTTTATAAATAAATAAAAGTTTTGATAATATGTTTTTAAAAAAAAAGATTTTTATGTTACTGAACTTCAGAAGAAAGGAGTAAATGATAATGAGACAAAACTGTTATAGTCTTCATGATAAAGACTAACCATGAAAACCATGTATAGATAAAGGACTTGAAGGAGTATAGAATATCGAATATATTGCATTTCAATTATCCTTGTAGTTTCCAAAAGCCTACTTCAGAATCACTAAGTCAGCAGCATGAGTTAGAGACAGACAGCGCGTTAAATGTACAACATTAAGGCAAGCATTGTCACTTAGGTAATATGTATTTAAAGGTATATGAGGGAAATTTGTAGAATTAATACAGAAAAATACTAGATTAATTTGCAAATGTTTAAAGAATAAAAATGGAGTTTATTTTGGTTTTAACGGTCTACTGAGCATAATGATCATATCTATTTAACTCTTAAATCAAATCAGCCATAATTAAACTGACATGATTTTTAAATATAGTGGGAAAATAATCATTGCAATTTATTTATGAAGTTCCTATGCTTATTAACTTTGATATTTATTAGAGATACAAATTCATTTTTGAGACATGTGTGAGCACAGATATAAATTTGAGACATTATTTCCTATTTTACCAGATAACACAGGGAAGGACTTAAATGACCAATGTCAAAAGTTCCAAAATGAAATAGAAGGTAGTTAAAATTAAACTTCTCTCCCAAGATCATACTTCGTCTTTTGTGGAGGTTGTTTTATTGGCAAATATTTTAAATTTATTTGAAATCAGAAGAATTATTAGTGTATACTTAGAAAAAGACAAAAGTCAATAAAACTGAAGTCTAAAAACTGAAGTCTAAAACTATTTTATAAAAAGTGAATAAAATGAAATACATAGGTTTTAGATATGAAAGAAATTACTTTTGTGTAAGACCTGATTGAGTGGTAACTCACAACAGTGATTCTATATATTTAAGCACTTAAAGTTAATAAAACTACATCACTTTAAAAATAAGCATTGTCAGGGATAAAACTGTAAGGTTTATAATATATTTTTAATTTTTTTGACAGTTATGCTAAATTACCTTTCCCAGAGCAGCAGATAAAAGCAGGGAAGTTATGAGAAACTATTTCGTTAAGAAGAGAAGTTACCAACACACTAAAACTTTTAGCTATGCAAAGGGTCAGCGTTCAGTTGCACTGATTGTGTGATCCCACACAGGAGTAGGATCAGAGAAAACTCCTAGAGAGACTGGTTGACCACTTATTATCAAAAAGTTTGAAATTAGGGCAGAGTTTTCTAGTACTTTGTGTGGAAAAGAAGTCATTTTAATTCATAAGTAAAAACCAGTACTTGAAAAGTCATAAAAATATATGATATTATTCCAAAGGCAATATGTTTTTGTGAGTATAAATGAAAGAATCTCCTCACTTATAATTTTAGTTAGGAAGGTACATTTCTAAATATGAGGTAAGGAAGAGCGGATTAAATCACTCCAAAAATTCGTCTTTTCCCCACAGAAAGAAATTCTCTGAGTTGGAAATGATCAAGAATATAAGCAAATACTCAGATTATCTTTAAGCAATTTAGACCTATGATCTGAAATGTGAAGTTGAACCATAGCTAGACATGCAGGCATACAAGGAGAAGCATCAGGCACAACTGAATTTTATACCAGAGTATAATTTAAACCAACATATTGTAACAGCTGTATGTGATACATCTGTTTTAACAGTAACCTTATTGCCTCAAATAAGAATCATCAATTTAGAAGCTCTTTTTTGAAGTGGCTTTTAGAGTGTAAATCATATTCTTTCACGATTATTCCAGAATTTTTGTTCTTTGAAAATGAATTTGATTTTTTTTTTTTAAAAATAGACTAATTATATTTCATGCTAAATGTTGAAAGAAGGGTTATTAGAGAATAAATGATGTTATTTGCATGGTGAACCAACAAAGAGGGAAGTCTATAAACAAATGGAACTAAACTTCCAAAGAAATTTATAAACTTCCCTGGAAGGCTAGACCAAGAGAAGAATCTCAAAAGCTTCTGAACAGTAGCAAATATTTGAAAGTATCCTACTCCTTTACTCATTCAGATGTGTGGCTCCCTGGTATGTTTATTAAACATGCATGGTTACTTTATAGCGGCAGTTCTCAAGCTGTGTGTCATGACCCCTTTTGAACAATGAAAATACGTTGCGGCATTAGGAAGGTTGAGAACCACTGCTTTATAGTAAGATACATTAGGTTTATCACTTTCCCTTTCTCATTGACTGTGTTAAAATCTGTCTCACATGATATACTATGTGAAAGTACTGCAGACATTTTCTTCTTTTCCTTGAACAAAATGAATGTATCTTTCATGGCCAGAGAGTAACATTCATTGGGCTGGTTGGCAGAGTACTGTACAGGAGAGAAATGGCTTCAAAATGTTGCTTAAACTGGAAAGTCAAGGAACATTTAGAAGTAATTATATTGACTTACCCATTTGACATGACGGGATACTAGTGTTAGAATAGAGGAACATATCTGGCACAAGAGAAAAGCAATAAATAGCAGCAGTAAAAAATCTTACTGCTCTTCCCCACCACATAAATTCCCTTTGGCCCTGACTTGATTGGCTTTTTCTGTTGTTGCAACACAATCTTTCCTTTGGTTTTCCCCCCTTTGGTTTCTGTTTCTCTTTCCTATTCATAAGAGGGAGGCTCTCCACAGGAAATCTGGGTTTGTGGGCCGTGGATGGAGTAAGCAGGTGGATTATACATACACTAGCTGCCCAAAGAATCAGAGGGGAGGGGCGCCGGAAGCCCTGTTTCCACCTGCAGAAAAGCCAATCAGGACATTCAGTGGAAAATAGCCCACCTTTTATGGAGCTCAGAATTGAGTCCCTGTAGGCTTCAAAATTGGACCTTTGCTGGATGTAAGGAGGTTCACACATCTCATTGTACACTGCTGTATTTTTTCTTAGAAAGAATTAGGACTCTGTCTAGTTTAGGCCTACTCAAGTTCCCAGAGTGTTCAGTGGCACCAACCCAAGCTGTTCTGATAATGTAGGTGAAGGGAAGCAGTTGGCAGATGGCAACAGATATTAGTGTTATCATGGGACTTTAAGGTTTCACAATACATTTATGATTTATACCTGGCCAAAAAGAAAAACTAGTAATTAAATTCACTGCTATTCTAATGTCAAGTTCACTAGTCAAGAGTTATTTGCACATTGTAGTTTCGTGTTTCTAGAGCATGGTAAGAAGCAATTACCCATGACTTTAGCTATTTGGCAACATGAAACTATGAAAAGAGCATCTATCCAAGAATTGGGAGCTATTGGTTCTAGACCAGGCTCTGCTACTGAGTATAGGGCCTTAGCAAAGGTCTCAAGGGGAGGGAGAGAGAATAAAAAACTCTAATGGCTCTTTATGCTCTAAAATTCTGTAGCTTTATGATTCTGCTGTCTTGTTTTTTTAAATTTTATCATCATTCAAATAAGCTTAAATTATTCTGAGTGTGGAATGCCCTTGATATTGAGCAGGTGTAAACAGCTTATGGAAATGGAAGATATATCAAATATAGCAGACACATCAGGGAAAAAAGAAAGAGCTGAGTTTAAATTAAGTACAGTTCTGGATAAAACCAGCCATGCATGTTCTTTCAGATTTTTCTATGAATGTCAAGTTAAGGATGCCATCATAACTCTGATGTTCCTTGAAATCTGCCTTCACTATTCATGAAACTCTGAAATATGGTCCAGTGTTAGTAAATGGACGGGAAAACAAACATGATGAGAAATACAAAACTTTTAAAATAGCTCCCTTCCTTTGGAATATGTAATGAATTGAGATGTGACATAAATACTTCTGAAGCATGAGTTATATTGTTATGAAATGTGATAGTGATAGTAATCTTTATGATAAGATATTTAACAAGAGACATAAGGTATTCTAATGTTGAACTTTAATAAATGTCACTTACACAAGTGAATGGCCCTAGCTGGAGACCTAAATAGATCTAGCTAATGGGAGGCTAAATCAATGCTTAATACAATCAATGACTTTACAGAACAGATGAAAAATTTAGGCAAGTCAGTAGGGCTTCTCACAAAGGGTAATTAAAAGGTAAGAGTGATGTAGGATCTGTCGGTGTCGGTGTCGCCGCGCCGCCGACCAGCAGAGACGAGGACACCAACAAAGGCTTCACAAGACTTTATTGCAGGAGAGCTCGGAGCACAGCATTCTTTTCCTCCCGGGTGATTCTTCTTCTTTTCTTTGTCCTCC
>CAUYPK010158328.1:0-16869 GCA_963574355.1 Loris lydekkerianus
CAGTGATGGGGGTGGTGTGCGCCGTGACACTACGGCAATCAACTGTGTGTTAAAAAGTGACAATCTGTATAAAAAAAAAAAAAAAAAAAAAAAAAAAAATATATATATATATATATATGAAATAAGATGATACACCCATGAAAGCAAAATGGAATAGATCAGAATAGAGATTTGCCAAATTGCCCTACAGTGCCAAAATGGCTCCCAGCAAGTCAGGCTCGGTCTAGCTGCAAAGGTATTGACAGCAAAGTAAAACAGGTGTGTCAGAGAGATGGCAGCCCACCATGTAAGCAAAGAGCTAGGGGGTCAAAGAGGAGAATCTGGGGGATGTGCAGCCCAGGACTAGCTAGGAGATGGGTGCCATGGCCATGGAGCCTCTTGATGGCCAAACCATCTCTATGGGGAGAGGAGTGAGTAGGTAGAGCCCCAGAATCCAGGAGTCACTCTTCCCATGAATGCCACTAGCCTACGATGGATTAGTGCCCTGGGCCTCTTAGCTGATGCCCTTAAATGACCACTTCAGCCAGCACCTCCAGTTTAGGGGGTGCCATTGCCCTCTCCATCATGACCCTTCTTACTCTCTGTTGAAGTCATTTTAAACCTCTGCCTCCCTAGAAGGTATGTCTGTAGGGAGAAGGCTACTTGGCTCAGGTAGACATTCTAGGCTGTACAGCGATGGCTTAATGTCACTGTAAATTCAACTGCCTTCGGGGTCTAACTTGATTTCTTTTGTGAATTCCTATAAAGAAAGACTGAATCAATAGAAGTTGCCAGGTCTTTGGGTCCAGACATCAATTAAAGTTCTCCATATAAAATAATCACAAGGCACCTGATTTGCAATGTTTACCAGACAGGAGCTGGCTACATTGGAAGCTGCCCTTTTGGAGACCAACTATCTCTGTGCACTGACAGTCAGGTTTCAGAAGCTACCAGATTCTAGGCCATGACTGGATGATGGAATAGTAACTGTTTAAGGAAGATTCTTTCATGGATCTTCATGAATACTCTCATCCTATGCCCTGGATGAGAATGGCCAAGCAACTTTGCAGATAGAAAGAACATGAACTTTGAAGTTAAATAAACTTCAAAGCTAAGTGGATAATTTTTCCAGCTACTTAGGCCTTGGTTTTCTTGTGCAAAGCAGGAGGATAACAGGATCTACCTCACAGAGTGGCAGTGAAGACTAAAATGAAAAAGAAAAAAAAAAAATGCCAAGGTTTTAGCAGGGCACCTGATATAGTTGCACTCTTTAGCATTAGTGACCCTCTTCTTGCTAATATCACTCAATATCGCTGCATCCTCTGGCAGAATATCCCTCTGTCCACATACTTTTCTGTGTATGGTGCAGGCCTGAGTGCTCCATACAGTGACTTAGGCTCTCAGGAAAGCTGGAAGTTTCAGAGAAAGAAAGCACCTGGCCTGACAGGTAGGCTGGCTGACCCAGCTGTCCAGGGCTCAGACTGGAGATAGCAGTGAAAGAGATAGGCCAGGTGGGCTGGGTTAGACTGCATAGGTATGCCTGGTTAAAGAGATATTCCAGGTCAGCTTCCACCACACATGCCAAGGGAATGTAGGCCTAATTTAGCCATACCTGTGAAGTTTTTCAATAAAATCCAAGAATCTAGATTTCTTCGTGAAATCTTTCATTTTTTGCATCATAGAAACTAATTTTTGAATTCTTTTAAACACCCTGGAAGTCCAACAACCAGCCTATAAAGCAATCTGGGAGCTTTAAATGATGATCATTTATGATCTCTGTCTTACAGAGTGGGCAGGATTAGAATAGGAGTTGAATTTGGGTTCCCCCAGAAGCAGATTCTATAACAGGGATAAAATACTAGCAGGCTGGGGGGATGCTATCTCAGGCAACATTGGTAAGCCAGTGGGAGAGTGGGTGAGGGCTGGGAAGGTAATCAGTAAAGGGGGCTTATGGAGGCACCACTGTGGGTGACTGATAACTGGAGCTTAGTCCTGCCAGGGACCAGTTTTAAGGTCAATGTAAAACTTGAGTCACCCCAATTAAAGTCCTCTGTACATGGGTCAAAGTTTTGGCACAGACTGTATTATGGTCCATTATTTCACTTCCCCAAAACACAGTCAACAGCATCCTTTCTGATTCACCTGTGCAAGTTTCAACTCACTTGGCTTACTGGGGTTGCTGAGAGGGTTTCATGTGTTTCCGTGAGGATTTTATATTTCTTGATTTTTATGTATCTTGAAACTTTCATAATGACCCACACATAAAATAATCACAAGGCGCCTGTTTGCAATGCTTACTAGACAGGAGCTGGCTACTTCGGGGTGGGAGCTGGGACCCATGTTAATACATTCTCATTCCTGTCTATCACTGGCAGAGGGCTGCCCCCGGGGGCATCAGTGTCCTCCCACTCCTTACCTGCCAGCAGCCTGTGCAGGCCAGGCCGGCTTTAGAGGCCAGAGAAGCTCTCGGGCAGAGACACATAAGGATCCACAGTTGAAGCAGGACTGTGTGCAATGAAATGGTCAGGCCTGACAGGGAATGGGTGGGTCACCCACAGGGTCAGTGGGAGAGGGCACAAGGAGGTGGTCAGCCCAGCCATTGCATTAACAAGTGCTCAGAACATCCATCTGCCCTGGAGACTGGGGCTGGGTAGCAAAGGTCCTCACGCCGGCTTCATCTGTTCTGCCAGAGGAGGCTTCTAGCACATGCCTCTGCTCTCCTTGTGCCAAAGCAAGAGTTGAGGCTGGAAAGAGATGTGATCTCCTATCAGGAGCGTTTGCTCCCCGTGCTCGCCTCTAGAGGCTCTGCCTGTCAACGACAGGAAGATGGGCGAGATTCCGTTCTCCTGCGTTATCTTCCACCAGAGTCTCCAGTGGCAACTCTGCAACCGTTTTCTGCAGAGTGGTTCAAATTGTTTTATATCTCCTTAGCTGCCAAGTACAATGTCATAAGCAATAAATAAATAAATTGTTGGCCTATATGGAAAGCATATTTTGTCCAGATGCGTCCTTGAAACTTCAGCTCTGAAACATGAAAGTCAAATTGGAAACCACATTCTCAAAGCTTGGGGGAAGTAGGCTCACATGGAAAAGCCTTTTGATTGGCAGGTGCTTCCACCCAGCACCTGATCTGTGTCCTGCTGATGGCCGGGCAGCGTGCCTTCTGAATCACTGAGCGTGCAGAGTGATGTGCCTCACCGGTGTTTGTGGTCAGCATCAGTGGCCCTGCTGGACAGCCCAGGGCAAAGGGGGAATCAAGCTTGGATGGTTTCTCCGCTGAGGAGCTGACACCTGTGTGTACCTTTTGATCTCCTCTTGACCAACTGGGTAGGAGTGAGCCTTCCTCATGAAGAGGGCTGAGTTCTGCCCCCTTTTGGGGGGTGCACATTATTCCCAGCTCTCTTGGCCTTGCTGAAGACAAAGGGCAAGGCCATGGGGATATGTGACCAGGAATAAGGAGGAAGAGGAAGGAGACTTACATGGCTTACAAATAGCTGGGCATGGTTTAGCCAGCCCTGAGGTGAAGTGGACATTCTGAGACAGAGTTTGGGGACAGGTAGATGATCTGGGGAGCAGATACGGCCTTGAAGGCAGGAATCGCTATGTAGGGCTCACCAATGGTGGCTTAGCCGGCCTGTGCTAGATGGCTGGGAATGCTTTTCAATGTCATCTTTATCCCTTTTTAAGCTACCAAGTATAGAACATAAATGTCTTAACACAATAATTAAGTAAATGAGGTGAAAGCTTGGTGTAATCAAATCAGTTTGTTGTAACCATTCCAAATTGTATTTAAAAAAATCGACATATTGTACCCCACAAAAGCATAAACGTATTCATGACCTATGTGTATATGACTTCATAAAAGGAAAAAAATTAAAAATACAGGCCCATAAAAAGTTAAACAAACTAGAGATGCATGAAGTGAAAAGTCAAAGCTCCCTCTGCAGCATCCCCAAATCCATTTTCTATTCCTTCCCGGGATTATTCTAGGCAAACATACAAACACATGTCCACACAACACACACACTTTTATAAAAATTGAGCTTGTACTATATAAATTATTCTAACTCCCTATTTTGTACTCTATGTATTGTGGACATCTTTCCATATCAGCTTACCTATCACTGATTACCTAGTGCTTTTTTGATAGATCACAATAATTTGTTAAACTTTTCAAGGTGACTTCTCAGATTGCTTCCCACATTGCCAGCCTTTGGTAGACAACCATAAATGTTACCAGCTTATGCTATTGTCATTATTGCTTTAAGAATAATCTTTTTTTTTTTTTTTCTGAGACAGTCTCATTTTTTCACACTCTGTAGAGCTGTCATAGCTCACAGCAACTTAAAGTCTTAGGCTCAAACAATCCTCTTGACTCAACCTCAAAAGTAGCTGGGACTACAGGCTATATACCAGGCTATTTTTAGAGACAGGGTCTCACTCTTGCTCAGGCTGGTCTCAAACTTCTGAACTCAAGCAGTCCACTGCCTCGGCCTCTCAGAGTGCTAGGATTACAGGCATGAGCCACCGTGCCCAGCAGGAGTAATTGTATATTACCTCACCTATTGAATTCAATAGAATTAAAATGAACCCGGGAAGAACTCATAAAAATGATCACAGAAATGACAATTTTAAACATGTACATACACATAAACATATACATACACATGAAATATCTATGTATAGTATAATAAAATTTAAGAGGCATATTGGGCCATCTCAGTAAAACTAAAGATATCACTTCTATACCTGAGTATTTCTCTTGATTGAATTCCTTCACCCACCAATAGGATTTAATTCTGGGCTCAGGCAGTCTGATGGCCTAAGCATGAGGCTACTCCAGATAGTATAGATAACAGTTACGAATATTGGCCATGGGCTCAAGTTCTAATTCTGATGTTTTCCAGTACATGTCTAGTCAGTGGGCTTGACTCTGTATGTGCCCCAATTTCTTCATTTCTCAAAGCGGATCAATCACATGCACTTCCCAAGGTGGTTGACAGGACCAAAGGAGAGGACGTCCATGAAGGCCCTGCCTGGCGTAAAGTACCTGCCCAGCATCACAGTCAGAAGGAATAGGAAGGGCAGTGTCATCACAGTAGCCAGCAGACATCTGATCAGGTGTGTCTGCCCCCAGGACCAGGCCTGGGAAAATCCATCTTTGTAGGTGCTCACAGTATTGGCCCAGCCAAGAAGTTGAGAAAAATAAATAAATAAATAAATAACACAAAATAAAATGAGTTTAGAATAATTCTTACAGTCAATAGTCAACTCAAAGTATTCCAAAATGCCTGAGAGATTGTCACAAACCATCAGCTGCTCTAGACCAGAAACAGAACTTGATTTCCAGTTGTGGATGATAAATAAACACAGTACACTGCCCTTTGCAATGAGTGGCTATTTTTTTAACCCATGCAGATGTGTCCTATTTACATTGAAGCTGTCATACAAATTAGCAAAGGCCCATGGAATCTGAAAGAAGGCAGACTTCAGACCCCAAAATGTTCACAGGAATGGAAAACAGCTTATCCCCTTCCTCCTAGTTGTTGTGGCACAGTCCTGGTAAGAACTGGGAAGAACTGAAGAGCTTTTCCAGGCCAGCAGGAATGTTTGCTGACCAAGCAGGCTTTGAAGCTAATCTGCAAGGCTGGGTAAAATGAAATGCAGTCGGGTCTGGAGCTGCTGAGAGTTTGACATTTTTGCAGTCTGTGAAAAGTCCTGAATCTTGAACAGATATGAAAATCCCCTTATTTGGTACAAACTGGGCATGGCAGATGGAGTCTGAATTAAAATACTAATTAGGGAGTAATGGATGATCTCCTGTTTCTCTGAGTGTTGGCAAAATAGTTGTTTGGCTGCACTTAATTGTGGTAGTCCTTATTGAACCTCGTGTGTAGGCCTTTAGAGAAAAAATATGGAGGGCTGAGCCATAAATGCAAAACAAGTATGGGCTGGTGGGAGGGGGAGGTCTTCAGATGCCAGGCTTTTCCACCCCTTGCATAAATGAAAAGGTTCAGGGAGGTGAGAGAGCCAGCTCCAGGTGCCACAGCTGAGGCCTGAGACTAGAACCCAGGATGCGATGCTTCCCCTGAAAGCCATTTCCGCCGGATCACGTAGCTTCCAGATGATCTTTCTCTTGGGGGATGCACGTGGACAGAAGATGTAAACAATTTAAACATAAGCTTTAAAACTCTTACGGCTGATCTTTCTTGGAGAGGAAGCAAATCCCTGCTTGTGTGAGTCTAGAGATGCTTTGGTTGTAGAAAAGCCATTTATTCTCTAAGCAGTATGGAAGCCCTGCAGAGGACCCACCTCAGGTGAAGACCTAGGTTCAGGACTTACAGAATGGAAGGCACAGGTGCCTGCCCTCGGAGCAGGGAGGACACAGCTGCCTACAGCATCCTCTGAGGGGCAGGCACAAGGTCCATCAGAGTACAGAGAAAGTGGCTTTTCCATTTTGTATAAATGATTCAGGGAAGGCTTTATTTCACCCGGGCCTTGAATGGGTAAACAGGCTTCATTCATTCATCTATTCATTTGTTTATTTATTTAAATGGTATTTACTGAGCATCTACGTGTGCCAGCATAACAAGAGGTAAATATATAGACTAGACAACTCTCTGTTCTCATGAATTATATCCTGTTGGGGAGAATCAGGAATTAAATGAACAAAGAACTGAGTTAAAAAGTGGTAAGTTCAAAGGAAGAAATGTAGTGGAAGGCACCAAGAGTGAGGCTGCTGCCTCAGATAAAATGGCTTGAAAGGCTGATATGAGACAGTGACACCTGGGCTGAGAAGGAGCTGGCATGAGGATGGCTGTGATGGTAGTAATCAAATGGCCTTGGGGCAGGGCTGGGGGAGGTGTTAGAGAGGGGCATGGTAGCCAGTGTGCACAGGGCCTGGAGACTGCAGTGAGTAGATGGAATGTCCTTCCAGGGAGCCTTCGGTGGGAGGACTTTGTGCAGAGAGTGCTGTGCTCTATCCGTAAGGAGGCAGAGAAGCATAGAAGTCACCAAAATGGGAGAAGGAGTTTCAGTGTGGGTTTGGGGCTGCACACAAAGCCCAGGGGTCAACCTGAATCCTGCCAAGCCTTTCTTCTGCAGACCCATAAATAGGCAGAACTGAAAGACAGCACAATCCTTTCCCAGCGAGAAAACTGAGGCTTGGAGAGTCAGCCAGGGCCATGGGAGGGCTGCGCCCAGATTCAGGACCCGGGATGCCGTGTTAGGCTCCACCCAGCTGCCTCTCTGTCTCTTTACCCACCTGCCTGTCTTCCAGCAACTTGGATTAAAATCTGTTCCCCATCAGACATTTCAGAGAGGGCTTTCATGGTTTGTTTTTAGTAGTGTGTTAAAAGGCAGTCACCTTGAATGACTTCTGCTTGACAGAAGTGTCAGCATTGTCACCACCTATTTCAAGGAGCAGTGGCATTTGAAGGAGGTGCCCTGAGTCTGTGAGGAAGCGAGGAGGAATGCAAAGGCTGGTCACCAGATTGACAGTGTAGCCTCGAGAGAGTCCCATCTTCTTCACTCTAGACTTACATTTCTTTGTGTGTAAAATGAGAGGGTTAAGACAAAGGCATAATTAAAAAAAAATTGTTCCCGGGCTGGATAATTTTGAACTAAAACAAGCAAAATGGATTGCCTATTGCAGGACTTCTCAGAGCCTTTAATATGCTAAGGACTCCACAGAGAAAGACAGTCTGATGCATCTCACAGGCACATATATGCATATGTTCTGAAACCTTTGGGGGGAGGACACCTTGTGGGATTTGTGCTCTTGAGGATATTCTCAGGGAGCTAGTCAGTGGGGTAAACCTGAGGTTCTGAGGTAGGGGCTGAATGGAACCTTCATTCACATCCTGGCCTAGTCATGTTGAACCCCTAGCCCAGAGTGGCAGGTTGTCCAGTGTCCCTGTGGTGTGTATCCCCTCCCCAGTCCCACTGCCACACCTCTCTGCTGACTGCCCTTCAGCGACCTCCAAAGGCTGTTTCTGAAGGAGCGTGACCACAGCTCCTTTCCTCTGGAGGGAAGTGTTTCTCCCTCTGGAGCCTGCTTGGAGCTTCTGTGGGCTCCAGCCCCTTCACAGACACTCTCCTGTCCAGTGCTCAGACCAGGGCAGCCATATCTTCCACACCCCAGCAAAAAGATGCCTGTGAGTCAGCAAACTCTGGGTCCAAGGTCAGCCTTCTCCAGGATGCTCGCCTAGGACCTTTTTCCGGGGAATCTTTTACTCTTTTGTTTTTTATCTTGTTGCTCATGTATAACAAGGACAACCTTCTGCTCCAGGACAGCTGTGCAGACTGGGGGTTTCTCAGGTGGTCCTTGGAAACAGCTGCCTGTGAGCTGCGTCTCTGTGGCTCCCGCAGCACTGCCGTCCTCGTCCTGATGTCCACTGTTATGGACACCTCCCACGTGCCAGACAGCATGTGAAGCTCTTTACCTGCACTAACTCCGGCCTCCTGGCAGCACAGGATGTGGGCACTGCTGTTATGCCTCCTGTACACATGAGGACACTGGAACTTGGTCTGGTTTAGTAACTCCCCCAAAGTCCCACAGCTGGCACACGGGGGCCTGGAAGTATGCATTTGATTGTCATGCCACGTTGCTCTGTGAATGTTTGAGTGAATGGAAGGAGAGTGGAAGAATGAAGGAGTGAGGGAATAAACAAATGAAGATGCAAGCGAGTGGGTGAAGGAAAGGGAGGAATAACCCCTCACCCCCCGACCCCCAGCTTCAGGAAACTAGCCTGGCTATTTGAAGCCACCCACTTCTTATGGCCCCACTGCCTCTAGCCGATCAGCCCCTCCTATCAGGGTAAAGTGGGCACTGCCCAGTTATGCGACATGGCAGCTGCCCACCAGCAGCCACCAGGGTATCTCCCCAGCAGCTACGTCTCCACCTGCCCACGCACGCACAGGGCAGGGTAGCCGGGCCGCTGCCAGCGCACTTTCAGCTTGCTGGTCTGTGCACCACTGCCGAATGTCTCCCCGAGAGTAGGGCAGCTGTTCTGGGATTGAAACATGAAGAAAGATGGGCTGAGATCAGATAAGCATCCCTTCCCAAGCAGACGTACCTCCCAATTTGCAGACCTTTGTTATATTACTAGCAGTTAAGGAATGTTGAAATGGAGCTCTTGCCTTGATCTGAATTATAATCTCCGAAGCTATATTTAAGTCTACCTAAAGATATTTCAATTTGCTATCTCTCTCTCTTTTTAAACTCTCCTTGGCTCAGAGTATGCTTCTATCCCTGCAGAACACAGAAAGCCGAGGCGTATTTCTTAATGTTTTACATTACAGTCCTAAGTCCTTCTTATCCTTTGATAATCATATTTTAACTTTTAGTCAATGTATTTGTGGGTATGCCTGTGTGTGTTTTATGTAGAAGTCCACATTTATGAGAACAGCATTCACTCCTTTTATCTTGCCCCCACCCCCAAAGCTGTACTTGTAAGACTACATTCACCAGTGGATTAATCCCCAAATAACTTAGTTCAGCTTTCACAGCTGCTGCCAAACAGCCTGTCTCCTGGACGGGTATAGACTTTGTGGTGGTTATAATTAAGAGTTCGTCCTGGGGCGGGGGGTGTAACACAGGGAAGGAGAATTGTGCAGGGGAGGTTACCAGACTAGTGACCACGGCCAGCAGAAGAGCCTGTGAAGGACTTTTATTGGAGGAGGACAGATGGAGAGGGAGAAGGATGGGTAACAAGCATGTGTCCTTCAGCAGCTGGCCCGTGGTGAGCTAAAGGAGTGTCTGTGTGTGTTGAATGGAACAGGGAGCACGTCTTTTAAGACTATGGGTTTTGCTATTGAATTTTGTTTGAAATCTGATTTTTTACTTATTACCTCTGTGGCCTTAGGTGAATTGCTTATAACCAGCCTCTCTGTACCTCAGTTTTCCTCTCTATAAAATGGGAATTCATTCATTCTTCAGAAAATATTTCTTAAATATTTGAATACCCAGGTACTAGACACCAGGGATGCAGCAATAAATAAAAAGACAAAAATCCCTGTCTTCCTGGGGCTTCCATTCCCCTGGGGGTGGGAGGCCTCACAGAGAAAGTAATTATAAGGATTAAAACAGATCATTCTTGAAAAGTGACTAGCACAGTATATGGTACATAATAAAATTTTTATCAAAAGGAACAAGTATTAACATTGTTATTCTTTAAGTTATATTTACTAAGTGACCACTCCCATTACTCTCAAAAACCAGTCATGAGTCTAAATTGCACCATATTATTGTATACACAGATTTTTCCTTGGGAAGTAACATAAGAGTGCTTGGGGGAAAAATGCTCGGTAAATGTTTTGCTGGCTCTGTCAAAGCAGTGTATCTTTGTACCAGACATCTTGAAGGATAGAAATGTTTCTTGAATGGATTTTAGAAAAAGGAAGATCAGCTCTCAGGTGACAGACAGCTCAGACATGACAAAGTGGAACAATGCAGAAAGGAATGCGTGAACGGGTTGGATTAAGAATCACAGGGCAATTACTCTCTGCAAACTGATATGCAAGAAAGAAACACAGGCACACCTTGTTATCCAGAAACACAATAAGCAAAAATTCACTATTACAGAATTGCAGAATAGGCAACCCCCTATGTAAAAATAGGTTGTTATTAAAAAGGGGGGTGAGGGTGTTGTGAAATTGGTTTGGAATGTGGGCCTCATTTTCCACTAGAGTAGAGTTCATGGACCGATTCTCAGGGGCTTATTTAACCAACACTTGCCTGAAATGTATTATTTCCCCTTCACCAGCCACTATGTGCAGCATGGCTTTTACGGGAGAAGGCAATCAAAGGGCCCTCGGCCTGCCCCAACCTGGTACCAGTTTGTACTGACTATACAGGGATTCCCCCTGGGTTCCTCTTATCCACAATTTCATTATCTAGGGCTAGTGGTTAAAAGGTAGCAGGAAAGCCGAAGTTGTCATAACATTAAAACATTCATGGATTAATTGACCACTTATCAAATGAGCCCCACTGAGGCATCCTTCCCCATTTAACACTGGGCCTCCCACTTCCTTGAGAGTCAATTCTTTGTGTATTTTTTTTTCCTGCATTATCTAGATGTTTTCAGCAATAGATTGCAATAGATTGTATACCATTTGCAAAATAAAGTAGCAAATTTTTCAAAAGTTGTAAGATTTTATCAAGTTGATGAAACGGATTTTGGAAATCAGGTTTGTGTCGCATGCAAATCCATTAACAAATGAAGATAACTTGTTATCAATTTTTAAAAAGTCAATAAGCATAATGACAGCCCAGCGGCTTCCAAGAGTGATTAGATGTTAAAGATTTATGACAGGTCCCTGGGAAAATAGTATGTGTCTCAAGTATTTTTTGCAAAAGGCAACCTGTTAATGACCACACTGATGAAAATGAAGGGTGTCACGTGATGTCCTCATAACCTGGTTATGAAAAAATGAGCCAAATAAATCAACACTTATTCTTTGTTCTTTACAGAACTATAGGGTTGTTGAAATTCTAATCTATACTTTATTGGAAAACAATGTGAGTATTCATTTCCAAAAATGTTAGCCTTACTTTTAAAGATAAAGTTCTAAATGTCTTTTCTACTATTTATTATGAAATTTTGGCCCCGCCAAAGGGCAGTCCCCTCTTCTAGATTCCAGTTTTTCTCCATTTAGGGAGACCTTTTATGTATTTGAATTGGGGGCATTATCACTCTAGACGACCCCTGCTTTAGACATCCTGAATTAGAGTTAGTGGGTGACATGGAGGCAGGTGTCCATCAGTCTACCATCTCTCTGTCTACACTGGGGATGCTTATCTTTTCAAGATCCTTGGACTCCTTGGATGGAAAACATGATGATAACTGAGGACTCCTTCCCTAGAAAATGAATAAGCACAAAGAAAATGTCAGGGGATTCACATTCCCTCTTGATGTCAACCCATGAATCATAGATACTAGAACATAAGTACAAATAACCCATGATCTGCACCCCTGACTATAAATCATATATTATTTATTATATACACATGTGTGTGGACATACACATGTATGTTATATATACCGCATATTCACACATACACTTGTGCATGTGCACTTTATATATTTTCAGCTATTTTTGTTCCTGACAGTGACCCTATGGGGTATACAATATTGTCCTAACTTTACAGGCAGAAAAACTGAGCCCTGAGAAAAGTTAGGTAACTTGCCCAAGGTTAATAAGTGCTCGGTCTTACTTTTTAAACACTTGGGTTTTCTAAGGCCTAAGTGCACACTTTTTTATGCCATTAAGTCAACTTGATGTGTTCACGTATCACAGTAACTTTTTTTTTTTAATAAATAACTTTTACAAAGCCTTTCTTTATTACCCAAGAAATGCTTGTTTGAATGTAGAAACATTCCACCTCTTAAATTTGACATGTTCTCAATTCTCTTTCTTTTTTCATTTTAGTTGAAGAAAGAACAGGTCTTATTCTTTTCCTCACTTTACTAACAACAGAAAAGGAGGTACTGGAATTCAAATGTCTTCCTGAGATCAACCTACCAGTTAGTTGGCAGCTCACTAATGGATTTAACTAGGGTTGCCTGGCCTGCTGTTGGGCCTGCCCGAAGGGCCATGCTGTCTGGTCAAGCCCCACCACTCTCCCCTTCCCACCACCTTGACTTGCTTCTTTTTGTCTGTGAAAGCCCTCTAATCACATTCACAGTTACCTTTTGTTTGTTGGTTTTTTGGAGACAGAATCTCACCCATTTGCCTGGGATAGTTGTGTCATCAGCCTGCCTCACAGCAACCTCAAACTCCTAGGCTCAAGCAATCTTCCTGCCTTAGCCTCTCCAGTAGCTGGGAATACATGCATGCACCTTTCATAACACCTGGCTAATCTTTTTCTATTTTTAGTAGACATAAGGTCTCACTGTTGCTCAGGCTGGTCTCTGAATTTCTGAGCTCAAGCAATCACCCACCTCAGCCTCCCAGAGCGCTAGGATTACAGTCCTAAGCCACCACACCAGCTCACGGTTACTTTTTTTGTTTGAGACAGAGTCTCACTTTGTCTCCCTCTGTAGAGTACTGTAGTGTCACAGCTCACAGCAACTTCCAACTCTTGGGCTTAGGTGACCCTCTTGCCTTAGCCTCCCAAATAGCTGGGACTACAGGTGCCCGCCACAATGTCAAGCTATTTGTTGTTGTTGTTGCGGTTCGTCCTGACCAGGTTTGAACCTGCCACCCTCGGTATATGGGGTCAGCGCCCTACCGACTGAGCCGCAGGCGCCACCATCACAGTCACCTTTTTAACCAACCCTAGCATCCTATAGTCTGGAGGTCATTCATGAGTTTGGCTTTTCTCATTTTTTCCATATATCTTGAAGCCTAGACACCAAATATAGTGAAAGCTGCTTCAGAGTTTCAATTGTATTTAAATTGTAATATTTATTTTTCCCTATTTTACCTTTAATACTAGGCGCCAACTTACATCTGATTTTACTACAAAATGGAGCCATAAATGTCTTCAAAGGTAGATTCATCCAGTAATACATGTGTCAAAATAATGAGAAAATTGTAACTGAAAAGTTTACCCTAAAAAACTACTCTATTAAGTGTTTTATGCACACTAAGTCATTTCATCTTCACAATAACCCTATGAGCTAGCAATTATCTCTACTTTACAGATGAGGAAACTGAAGCACAGAGAGCTTGAGTCACTTGCCCAAGATTATAGTACTAAGAAGGGATTTGCATACATTTTTTTTTTAAGTCCAGTAAAATTCAACTCTGCGGTATAATAGCAAATCCCTTAGAAGCAGAGCCACACCTTGGAGGCAGCATCAGAGACTCCCTTTTTATGACATGTGTTCACCCTTACTCTATCCTTCTATCCACATCATGATGATTGATGCTCCTGATGATCACCTGTAGGCAGAATACGGTTTTGAAAAATCTTCTCAACAATCAAGGAAATGTCAATATCAAAGAGGTATTCAAGGAAATATTAGCCTGCGTTGTTTTGTTTTGTTTTTTTCAAGTTGCATTCTAAGTCTGTAAAGAGTGCTAATCCCATTTTTTACTTGCATTCTAATTCTCTGAAAATATTCTTTTAAATAAAACACCTTGACCCTATAGTATTAGTATCAGGGAGAAACACTCACAGAGCCCCACCCATAAGTAGACCAGTACTACAGAAAAGTTTCTCCAAGCTAGGCAGGCCCTCTTTTCAAAATGTTTAAGAGTAAATTTCAGGTGGTGCTTGTGGCAGTGTGGGTAGGGCACTGGCCCCATATACCGAGGGTGGCGGGTTCAAACCCAGCCCCGGCCAGCTGAAACAGTAGTGACAACTGTAACAAAAATACCTGGGCATTGTGGTGGGCACCTGTAGTCCCAACTACTTGGGAGGCTGAGGCAAGAGAATCCCTTTAGCCCAAAAGTTTGAGGTTGCTGTGAGCTGTGATGCCACGGAACTCTGACAGCTTGAGAATCTATCTCAAAAAAAAAAAAAAAAAAAAAAAGAAAGTAAATTTCTCTGCCGTATTTTATCATGAATATATAAGCCCATGTAAATAAAGTGATAATATTTAATAATTATTTCCTCTTTAGGTAGATAGATGCATATACCAGTACGTATGCGACTCTCAGTATAAAAATATTCTCTTTTAAAGTCAAGGAAAATATTGCCCCTCATGTATTTCTGAACTGCATGTTCTTGAGAGCAAAACACTTCTGAATCCATATGGATTGTGAATTTACCAAGCAAACTACTCCCCTCCTGTCCCTTCCTCACTCACCTGATAGGATATTTGCACACTTTGGGATGCCTTAGGGATAGCAAGAGCAAATCAGCATAGAAAACAAATTTATTAAACCTATGATGTGTGGAAGGCATGAGAGCCAGAGAGATATTTGAAGTGAAGGTGAAGAGAGACTGGATTTAGCATGTTCTTCTTGGGAAAGAGAACTCACCTCATGGGTGACCTATGGGTGGCAATTAGATATGGCTTTTCAGTTCCATATGTTTCGCTATTTATCTGACAGTATAAGGAGGAATCTGAATTACCCACAAACCCCAACTCTGCGTATTCCTCATTGTTTATTCATTCAACAAGTACTGAGTGCCTACTGTGGGCCAGTAGTATGTTCGGTTAGTGCTAAAGAAAGTATCAACTCACCTTTCTGGGTAGGGAAAGTCACATTTCCCTACCGTGCACCTGGGTTCAGGCCAGTGGTGTTTGAGCAGAAGTGGTAAGCTATTCTTTACCATAAAAAAGTCCTCATAATCTTTCTTATGTTCTCCAAAGACATTTAAGGCTACTTGAATCAGATTGAGAAATGTGATGGACTGGCAAGATGGATGGAAAAGATGACTAGGTGGTGAGTGTACAGTTTACCAAAGCACTGAGGTAGCTGAAGGTGAAAGTTTTGCTCTTCTTTTAACACCTTTTCTATGATCAAGAAAATAGAAGGAAAAGGGAGGAAGGATTGATGAGGAAGATTCCTGGGCTACAAGAAACGAGAACCCATATAGGCTAATTGAATCCAAAAGGGATGTGTAGTAGTTGGGACTCTTCCATCAGTTCCAACTATCTTTTTTTTAAGGGAGGAAAGGGACTGTATTAGTGCTTAGATCTGAAAAGTTGAAGTGTGATGGTTTCAGGTGTGGCTGTATCCAGGGGCTAAAAATAATTGCATTAGGACTCTGTCTCTCACTATCTTTTGATTTTGCTTTCCCCAAAGGGATTTTATTCTCATGCATATTTCTATCATAAAATTTGCCATAAATATAAAAACAGCTGCTGAAAGCTCCAGATGTTTATATAATAATATGGATATCATAGATGTATGGACATCTCTCTCTTACAATAGTTCTAGCAAAAGCCCCTAGATAGAATCTCATTGTATCAACTTTTGTTGTCTCCTGTCCATGACCCAATCACTGTGTAGCTAAGAAACAGGGTATTTTAATTGACTAGGTCTATGTCATGTTTCCTCCCCAGGGGCTGAGAGTGAGAGAAGCATAATTTCCCAAAAGAAAAACCAAGGTATTGCTGCAAAAGGAAATTATACAGAATGATGAGCAACAAAAAAAAAGCGTATAACCCACGAGCTTTTGAAAACTTGTAGGGACTGTCACTGAGTTCAAGGGCTGGATAGGTAGCTGAGTCCTGTGTAGCTCAGCTACCTACACAGCACTGGATCTGGGAAGTGGAAGATCAGGAGGTTTGTTGACTACTTTCTCATCTGCCTTTCTGTCCCCTCTCGTCCAGTTTCCTTTATTTTCCTCGTGCCTTTGTCCTAGCCTGTGTGTCCTCACAGCCTTATCATGGGCTGGTTAGGTCTCTTGGAATCCCTTCTTGTCAATCCCTAGGGGAGGAAGCTCATGGGTCCATCTCAAAACCAGTTCACAAGCTATAGGTCACTATTACAGGTGTATTTGCCTGAAGAAGTCCTCCTAACTTGGTATAGTCAACTCTACAAGTGAGGGTAGATCAAGCTGTTTGTGGGTATCTCTTTCCAGGGCTTTTTTTTTTATTATTTTTTATTATTTTTTTTTATTAAATCATAGCTGTGTACATTAATACGATCATGGGGCACCATATACTGGTTTTATAGACCATTTGACACATTTTCATCACACTGGTTAACATAGCCTTCCTGGCATTTCCTTAGTTATTGTGTTAAGACATTTATATTCTACATTTACTAAGTTTCACATGTACCCTTGTAAGAGGCACCGTAGGTGTAATCCCACCAATCACCCTCCCTCTGCCCATCCTCCCCCCCTTTCCCTCACTCTCCCCCTTCCCCATATTCTTAGGTTATAACTGGGTAATAGCTTTCATATGAAAGCCATAAATTAGTTTCATAGTAGGGCTGAGTACATTGGATACTTTTTCTTCCATTCTTGAGATACTTTACTGA
>CAUYPK010158336.1:0-48887 GCA_963574355.1 Loris lydekkerianus
ATGAAAGAGGTAAAGTCTCCATCTTTCTTTAAGGCTGCATAGTATTCCATGGTATACATGTACCACAATTTGCTAGTCCATTCGTGGGTCGATGGGCACTTGGGCTTCTTCCATGACTTAGCAATTATGAATTGGGCTGCTGTGACTTTTGGTCTTCTGGGTATAAACAGTTGCCGGCGTGATTAGGTCTATTGAACACATGCAACCACTTGCCAGTTTTCCACTGTTTTTGTCCTCCTCTTGGGGTCCAGAAGTCCCTTGCTGGCTCTCTGTATCCTCAAAGGGATGATTATAGGCAGATTCCACCAGCCAGAGATGCCTGGAGTCTTGTGTCCCCAGACTCTCCGTGCCCTGTTGCAGGGAAGCTGTTACTTGGCCGCCATCTTTAATCTCTCCCCGTGTTTTGTTTTTTAAATCCCAGCATCCTGATATGTATGAGAGAGCAGTGCTGAGGAAAGACCACCAGAAGAAATACGGGGCGACAGTGGATCTCTGGAGCATCGGGGTGACATTCTACCACGCGGCCACCGGCTCACTGCCCTTCAGACCCTTCGAGGGGCCTCGTAGGAATAAAGAAGTGATGTGAGTGGTTTCTTCATCCAAAATTAGAAGTAAATTTTACAATGTGTCTCTCATTTTGTTTCATCATGTTAGTGGTGTATGCTAATGAAAATTACTTTAGCAGTCATCTCTGATATTTTAAGATCTGGTTATTAATCTGGTTATTAATAAGAATGCAGCTTTATAAAAATGGATAGGCATAATTTAAGAAAATAGAAGATTCCTTAATAGAAAATTTAAATATTTAAGGTCTTTAAATACCTTACATACAAAGTTAAATGGTACTGGTCTTTGCTCCATCATTAAAAACACACTGCTTCCTAGATTTTATTTCAGCTCCCTGTCTTTTCCTTTGTGTACTTGTCAGCGTCTTTCCTTCATACAACTGAAGTTAATAATATAATTCTATGGTGTACTAGAGCCATTACCAGATCTATAAGAAATATAAGTGTCACCCTGAACTGATCTGAGATTTTTACCATTTTAAAAATAACATTTGTGGGGGCAGAACTTGTGGCTCAGAGGGTAAGGCACCGACCAGCCCCATATACTAATAGTGGCGGGTGCCTATGCTCCCAGCTACTCGGGAGGCTGAGGCAAGAGAATCGCCTAAGCCCAGGAGTTGGAGGTTGCTGTGAGCTGCGACGTTACAGCACTCTACCCAGGGCAATAAAGTGAGACTCTGTGTCTAGAAAAAAAATTAAATAACATTTGTGGCTGGGCACCTGTAGCTTAGTGGTTAGGGTGCTGGCCACATGTTCTGGGGCTGGTGGGTTCTAACCCCACCCCGGGCTGTTAAACATTGGTGGTTATGCACCATTAATTTCTGTTTTCTAGTGTTGCAAATTCAGTCCAGAGACCAAGTATGTTTTACTTGTACTACATGCTCATTTATGAACTGTCACAATTGTTAGGAAATAATTACTGTGTATAAAATGGAAAGAGAGATGCATTTCTACATAGGAAATTTATTATGAAAGTTATCCATATGTTGCCCGTGCTTCTTGTTAGTTTAAGAGGAATTAGTGAGTGACCCCGCTCTCTGAGAGGCAGCCTATCTGTGTACACACAGAGCTGTGAGGGGTGCGTGTCTAACTGACTGACCGGTGTGGGGAACAGCCCGCTGACAGTCCAACCTGTCTAGCCATTCTTTTAGGTGTTAAACTTTTTCATACCTTAACTTTAAATTTGACCCTGCCTTTTATAAGCAAAAAGGAGTTAAAATAATAATGACAACTGTAAAAATACAATCATACCTAATCTCATGGCAGAAAATTGAGGGAGAAGCTTAAATTTTTTTTTTTTTTTTGTCATCTAAGGAAGTAAAACATTCAGATGCTGCAGTGACTTTTCTTTGGATATCAGAGTGTTTCCCAGCAAGGCTCTGGTGCGCATTGTGGGGAACACTGCTGACTGCCCTGGTTTGTGTGGAGCCTGCTTTACAGCAGTGCCCTTACTATAAAATTTCTTCCTTAACAAAAGTTACTTTATCGTCGTAGGTATGTTTCAAGGCAAGGTCAGCCTTTCTTGGTGACCCCAAAATGGATTAAATCAACCTGGTGATGCTCCTGATGAAAGGAAACACGATTCGCGGGCAGCCGCGAGCACCGCCGCTTTTGTATCAGACAGGTAGCTGGTGCAGGCAGACAGGCGGGCCATGTGTGGGCACACGTTCCAAGAATTTATTACTTTATTTGCACAGAAACTCAGCTTCTTAGGAACAGTGATGCTAAAGAATGTTCAGAGGTGCTTGAAATAATAATGATGACTGTCCCACTTGACTGGGTGGCACTCTCCCCTCACGCTGCAGCAGCGCCGTCCCCCAGATCGTGTTTGCACCTCGTGCATGTGTTTCTGTGTGCATCTTACCAAAACCAGTTCAGCGTTTTCAAGAATTTACAGGCCTTGCCTTAAGCATCTTGCCATTTATTCTCTTCCGTTCTCTTTGCAGTGCTCCCACCTGTCTCCCATTACTGCTGCCAGTCAGTCCTCCTCTCATGAATGTCCCTTATTTTTCACATTAACTTTCTATTCTCTGAAAATGGCAAAAATCCCAACTGCCTCTCCTGAGGAAACAGCAGTCTAAATCAGTCGTACCAGTTTGTTGTACTTTTTAAAAAAAAGTTGATTTGCTTAGAGCACATTTATTTAGATGGTAAACACGAATTCTGCCAGAAATAATGTCCGTAAGATTCTTCTGTATTATGTTTTACATTTTTTATGTGCGTGAAAATATTCTCAAAAGTGTGAAGCTCACGTTTCTCTCCTGCATTTAGGTTTTGTTTAGGAAAGGGCATCACCCTGAAGGGCTGGGTGAACCCTGCAGGGCTGGGTGAACCCTGAAGGGCTGGGTGAACCTGGAGGGCTGGGTGAATCCTGCAGGGCTGGGTGAATCCTGCAGGGCTGGGTGAATCCTGCAGGGCTGGGTGAACCCTGCAGGGCTGGGTGAGCCTGCAGGGCAGGGTGAACCCTGCAGGGCTGGGTGAGCCTGCAGGGCAGGGTGAACCTGCAGGGCAGGGTGAACCCTGCAGGGCTGGGTGAACCTGCAGGGCTGGGTGAACCTGGAGGGCTGGGTGAACCCTGCAGGGCTGGGTGAGCCTGCAGGGCTGGGTGAACCTGGAAGGGGCCCTCACTGCCTTGCTGGGTCAGTGCAGTGTTTCCTCCTTCTTACAGCCCTCTGTGGCTTCAGTTCTTTCTTCATCAGTAATCAAATGAAATTTGGCTTATAATTTTGTTCTTCCATCTCTTTCTATATGCGTATATATTTTTCAATGTGCAAAGACTTTCTGATACAGTACTTTGTATAGCTGTACCTTTATTTAAAAAAAAAAAAAAAGAATAGTACTGGATAATATGGTTGATAGGAATTAGATGGTTTTATTCATGGTCTAGAAACATTCTGTGATATAAATTTTTTTTGTTTGCTTTATTTTTTTCAGATGGAAAATCAATATTTTTATTGTAAACATCAAGATGCTGTTATAAGGCACTCTGAAATTCTAATTGAAAATTAATTATGTATATATAAAATAATTGTACAACCAGTATTCTCCTTCAGTCAGATTCAAGTATTTTGATTGTTTTATGGATCTTTTATGATTGTTTTATATGAACAGCAATTACAAAGTTTTGTCTAGTACATAGTTATAGGTGCAATTAAGGAAAAAAAATTTTTTTTTTCTAGACAGAGTCTTAGTTTGTTGCTCTCAGTAGAGAGCTGTGGTGTCACAGCTCACAGCAACCTCAAACACTTGGGCTCAAGCATTTCTCTGGCATCAGCCTCCCAAGTAGCTGGGACTAGAGGTGCCTACCACAATGCCTGGCTATTTTTAGAGACGGAGTCTCACCCTGGCTCAGGCTGGTCTGGAACCTGTGAGCTCAGGCAATCCGCCTGCCTCAGCTTCCCAGAGTGCTAGGATTACAGGTGTGAGCCACCGCACCTGACCAAGGAAATTATTTTGCAAAGCCCATTAATAAGTCATGAAAAATAAACTGCTTATTTTATTCTGCTTTTCTTTCCAGGTATAAAATAATTACAGGGAAGCCTTCTGGTGCGATATCTGGAGTGCAGAAAGCAGAAAATGGGCCAATTGACTGGAGCGGAGATATGCCTGTCTCCTGTAGTCTTTCTCGGTAGGTGTGTGTACCTAATTCTTGTCTTTTGCACTGCAGTCTTTGAAATCTTTGTTGCCTAAAATCACAAATACTCAAATACTGAAGTGTAATTTGATTTTGATTTAACTGGATGTTGTGAAAGTATGTGCTTTGATGTGTGATATTTGCTGTTGTTGTGATAAAAAGATTTATTCTGAGCTATATAAATAATTTCCCGGGTGGCACGTATGGCTCAGTAGGTGGGGTGCCGGCCCCATATAGCGAGGGTGGCAGGTTCAAACCCGGCCCCAGCCAACTGCAACAAAACAATAGCCGAGTATCGTGGTGGGAGGCTGAGACGAGAATCACCTAAGTTGGAGGTTGCTATGAGCTGTGATGTCACAGCACTCTACTGAGGGGGATAAAGTGACACTCTGTCTCTAAAATAATAATAATTTCCCCAGATCTCTTTTAAGGCACAGGACATTTATTCTGAGATTGCCAATCACTGATCAATCACTGGGAGCTCTTCCCAATGTGGGAATCCCACATTAGGAAGAAAAATAACCAAAAGATGCCAAGATAATATTGACAGACCACAAATAGTAATATAAATATGAATACTTTTCTCAACTGGAGTTAATCAAAAAAAACACTAAAGTCTAATATTGTCCTCAAAAGGTGAGAAATAATGGTTCTCTAGTACTTTTTCCAGCATTTCAAATGTTCATATTAGTCTTGATTAATTTAGTAGCCAGAAAAAATTATATTATCAGATAAGAATCCTATTATCACAAAGAAAGAATTAAGATAAATTAAGAGTAGAAAGTAAATTTAGATTTCACTCTGAAAATAAAGCCAAGACAGTCAATAATAGAATTTAGATAACTGAATTAACTTCCATTTTTCCTAAGTATGGTAGTTACGTGACCCGCAAGTGGGCATAGGTCATGAGTTACTGGCTTAGCACTTGTTAGAAAGTGTGAATGCTTCATGTGATCTTCAGCATATGAAAGTAAATACGCGTGTGCAAAACAAGCTAATCAAATACCACATTGTCATGTACTGGGGTCTGAAAATTCACTTAAAACAGGAGTTCTACTACCACTGAAAAAAATCACTGTTCTAACAGTTTTTTGTTTTTGTGGTATTTCAAAAAAAAAAAAAAGGTTTCAAAGTAAAATGTATCATGCAACTAGCTTGCTAAGAGAAATCCATTGTATTGGAGAGCAGAAATTCAAGATGATAATAGTGATTTGTGTTAAATTATGATTTAGGAAATAACTCCTTTTGGGGATATCAAGCAAAACAGATAAAATATTGGGGAATCAGGAAATGAACTCTTGCTGAATGATAATTACATATATTGCTGAAATTCAGAATCAATAATATCTGATGTTCTTAACTACAGCATATTTCTGAAAGGTAACAGGCCTTATCTATCTAATCAATCTTTAGCATACCAAGTTGGAAATTCTTTGATAAAAATTGGTTAGGTACAAGAAGGTATATTATATGGCTTTGTTGTTTTAAACAAATAACTTTTAGGTAATACAAATGTTCTATGAAAACACAGCTAAAATTTTAGAATGGTGCCACACACAGTGGTGCATGCATGTAGTCCCAGCTACTCAGGGGACTGAGGTGGGAAGATCGCGTGAGCCCAAGAGTTCAAGGCTACAGTGTGCCATGATCACATCTGTGCAACACAGCGAGAGCCAAGTCTTAAAATCAAAGAAAATAATCCGTGAAGGTTAAATTAACATAAAATGTCATAGTCCTTGATTTACTGAGGTGATATTAAATACAGGTTGCCTGGCTTTCTGAAAAGTTGACAAGATTTTAATTTTTAAATTAATGTCCAGTAATAGCACTTCCTTTGATTTATTGTTAAATATGATTTCTACCTGAACGCAGTATAGCAGACTCAGTGTTCAGCTGACTTTTTCAACACTTTTAGGGGTCTTCAGGTGCTGCTTACCCCTGTTCTTGCAAATATCCTTGAAGCAGATCAAGAAAAATGTTGGGGTTTTGACCAGTTTTTTGCCGAAACTAGTGATATACTTCACCGAATGATAATTCATGTTTTTTCACTGCAACAAATGACAGCTCATAAGATTTACATTCATGGCTATAATACGTAAGTATCTCTTTGCATTTTCTTCTTGTATCATCGTAGTATCTTGTATGACAAATTTTCCTAAATTTTCAAATAAGAAATAAAAAAGATACCTCAGTTTCACCAAAGGCACCCACTTCCCACTTAGAAAATTACCTTCTTGGGTTTTTTGTTTGTTTGTTTGTTTGTTTTTTAATATGGCATTTTATTTTATTTATTTTTTTCTTTTTGTTGCAGTTGTCATTGCTGTTTTAGCTGGCCAGGGCTGGGTTTGAACCTGCCACCTTCGGTATATGGGGCCTGCGCCCTAACCACTGAGCCATAGGTGCCACCCCCAAATAATTACCTAATTAAAGAATGGCATAATATCTTAATAATAACATAAAAGGGCTGAGCATGGTGGCTGACACCTGTAACCCTAGAACTTTGGGAGACTGAGGTGGAAGAATACCTTGAGGCCAGGACTTCAAGACACCCTAAGTAAGAACAAGACCTTTTCTCTACAAAAAATAGAAAAATTGTCTGGGTATGGTGCACACACCTGTAGTTCCAGGTACTCTGGAGGCCAAAGCATTCTTAGCCAGGAGTTTGAAGCTGCAGAGAGCTACAGTGATGCCATTGCCTTCTAGTCTGAGCAATAGAGTGAGACCCTGTCTAAAAGAGAAAGGAGAAGCAGGAAGAGAAAGAAAATTGTGTTTACGTGCTTAGTAAATTCCTTTTTACTTATCTTTGAAATAAAAGATTTTGTACTTGGGCTGCGCCTGTGGCTCAAAGGAGTAGGGCGCCAGCCCCATATGCTGGAGGTGGTGGGTTCAAACCCGGGCCCAGCCAAAAACTGCAAAAAAAAAAAAAAAAAAAGATTTCGGCGGCACCTGTGGCTCAGTGACTGGGGTGCTGGCCAAATATACTGAGGGTAGCAAATTCAAACCCGGCCCCGGCCAAACTGCACCAAAAAAATAACCAGGTATTGTGGCAGGCCCCTGTAGTCCCAGCTGCTCGGGAGGCTGAGGCAAGAGAATTGCGTAAGCCCAAAAGCTGGAGGTTGCTGTGAGCTATGTGATGTCATAGCACTCTACTGAGGGCAGTAAAGTGAGACTCTGTCTCTACAAAAAAAAAAAAAGATTTTGTACTTTTCTAAAATTTACAGGTAAATCGTAAAGGTTTTTTTTTTTTTTGGTTTTTGTTTTTAAGCCAGAGTCTCACTATGTCACCCTTAGTAGAGTGTGGTGGCGTCACAGCTCACAGCAACCTCAAACTCTTGGGCTTAAGCAAATCTTATGCTTCAGCCTCCCGAGTAGCTGGGACTACAGATGCGCACCACAATACCCAGCTATTTTTTGGGTTGCAGTTGTCATTGTCAGTAGGCCCAGGCCAGGCTTGAACTCACCAGCTTGGGTGTATGTGGCTGGCACCCTACTCACTGAGCTATAGGCACAGAGGCTTAAATCAAAAGTTTTATAAGACTACTTTCATTTCTGTTCTTTCTAATTACATAGTCACATAGCCACAGATGGTGCCTACTGATAAATGAGCCAGGTTTTATTTGAAATACTGTCCTGTCATTTTATTAATTAATTTATTTATTTATGTGAGACAGAATCTCACTTTGTCACCCTTGTAGAGTGCCGTGTTCTCATAGCTCACAGCAACCTCAAATTCTTTGGCTCAAGTGATCCTCCTACCTCAGCCTCCTGAGGAGCTGGGACTACCCGCCACAACACCCAGCCGTTTTTTAAAGACAGGGTCGCGCTTTTGCTCAGGCTGGTCTTGAATTCCAGAGCTCAGGCAGTCCACCTGCCTCGGCCTCCCAGAGTGCTAGGATTACCGGTGTGTGGCTGTTCTGTCATTTTAAAAGTATTAAAGCTTAAGTTTTAAATATAAGTCATGTAGTTATTTGTGTATGTAGCATAAAGTATTTGGTGCTAGAGAAAGGATCAATGTTTGTTTCATATAAACAAAACACATACCCATATAATTTTTTTTTTTTTGCTGTTTTTGGCCCGGGCTGGGTTTGAACCTGCCACCTCTGGCATATGGGGCCGGCGCCCTACCCCTTTGAGCCACAAGCACCGCCCCCCATGTGATTTTTTTTTTTAATCTACCACTGTGATAAAACTGCATATAACTAAATACAACTATATGCTGCTTAATGACATTTTGTTTAACAGCAAGCCATGTATATGATAAGAGTGGTCCCATAGATGATAATACTGTGTTTTCACTGTATTTTTTCTATGCTTAGATACACAGATACTTAAACATTGTGTTATAATTGCTTGCAGCATTCAGATAATAACAAGTGGTACAAGTTTGTAGCCAGGAGTAATAGGCCGGGTAGCACGTAGCCTTGGTGTGTGGACTGCACTGTGTTCTGTACACATAGCAGGGGCGTCACCCAGCCTTGGTGTATGGACTGTACTGTCTGGTCTGGGGGTGCACTCTGTTCTGTCCACGCAGAAGGAACATCACCCAGCAGTACCTTTCTCTGCTCTATTCCTGACAACATGTGGCTGTCGTGTACAGGTGCACACGCATGTGTGTATAAAGCTGGGGGACCTGCAGGGTTGGAGAGAGGATAGCAACTCTGTTAATATCCTGCTGGGGATATTTTACAGTGTGTGAGATGTCACCATTGGGCGGAGCTGGATCCAGCATCTGTGTGTGTTATTTACTACAACTGCTTGTGAATCTACAATGATCTTAACACATTTTTTTAAATGAAAGGGAAACAGCTGAGGCAAGAGGATCACTGGAGGCCAGGAGTTTGAGGTTGCTGTGAGCTATGATGCCAGGGCACTTTAGCCTGGGCAACTGAATGAGACTCTGTGTCGCAAATAAAAAATATAAATAAATAAATAAATGAAGGGGAAAAAATACTGCACCCATTCTATGTACCTTCGTTTATGTTTTGACAAAATTCAAATAGCAGTTTTGATATTTCATAAAACTCAATTAAGGGGCTCTTACTGTAATGAAGGTATAAAATCAATAAAGAAAAATTTTTAGAAATAATTAACATCTAAATATATAAACATAAATATAATATGAATATAAATAAATATAACATCAGATTATAATATATTATTTGTTTTATTTTGCAACTTATTTGCCTGCATCAACATGCATCGTAGTGGCCAGGCACAGTGGCTCATACCTCTAATCCAGCACTCTGGGAGGCCCAGGCAAGTGGATCGCCTGAGCTCAGAAGTTCCAGACCAGCCTGAGCTAGAGTGAGACCTCATCTCTAAAAATAGTCAGGCATTGTGGCGGGTGCCTATAGTCCCAGCTACTTCAGAAGCTGAGGCAAGAGGATCACTTGAGCCCAGGAGTTTGAGGTTGCTATGAGCTTTGATGCCACAGCACTCTACCAAGGTTGAGAAAGTGAGACTCTGTCTCCAAAAAAGAAAAACGTGCGTCATAGTTAGGTTTTGTCTGCTATTTTTATTCTAAAAATTACACTTTAAAAGTTCACCAAACCCTGGGCGGTCCCTGTGGCTCAGTGAGTAGGGCACCGGCCCTATCTACCTGAGGGTGGCGGGTTTGAACCCAGCCCCAGCTAATCTGCAACAAAAAAATAGCAGGGCATTGTGGCGTGGCGGGCGCCTATAGTCCCAGCTACTCAGAAGGCTGAGGCAAGAGAATCGCCTAAGCCCAGGAGCTGCAGGTTCCTGTGAGCTGTGGCACCATGGCACTCTACTGAGGGCAACAAAGTGAGACTCTGTGTCTAAAAAAAAAAAATGCACCAACCCCTGAACTAGTTGTAGAAATAACAGTAGCACTGAAAGCTGAGGCTTGTGGCAAAGCCCGATTACAATATTGCTGCTGAAACGTTTCTTGGACTTCATAGATCTACTCAGGAGGAATCTCCAAAATGTCATTTTGAAAATGCTTGGTTTTATTAATTTATTTAATAAACATATAGTCATGTTCCAAGTCCTGATATCAGTTCTTTACATACCTGAACTGTTTAATCCTCACAGTAGTCCCGCAAGACGGGTGGTGGAATTGAGTGCAGGGATCTGGCGTAAGTCAGTGCTCTTGACCTCTCTGCTGTGTCGGCTTCCCATTTTTAAACATTGAGAATTTTGCATACATATTAATGCAGCTATCTGAACACAAAGCTATTTCTTAATTGATGACTAGCATTTTCAGTTCAGTGGACAGTGGTATCCACAGTAACAACGCAGTGCCATGTGGGCTGGTCTGGATCTTAGCCATACGGATTAGCAGCGGCTGCTGTCACACTCGTCATGACAGCACAGATGTGCCTCTCACCTTCTCCCCAGTTATGTTGTCCTTTTGCATTTTCTTATACAGTGCTACTGTATTTCATGAACTGGTGTATAAACAAACCAAAATTATTTCTTCAAATCAAGAACTTATCTATGAAGGACGACGCTTAGTCTTCGAGCCTGGAAGACTGGCCCAGCATTTCCCTAAAACTACTGAGGACAATCCCATCTTTGTAGTAAGCCGGGAACCCCTGAGTACCACAGGGTTGATATATGAAAAAAGTAAGTTGGGATTTTTCTTGTTGTTCTTACTAGCCATACAAAAAGCAAAACCTGTCATTGTGGAAATGATTGTCATCTTCAAGAAGTCAGTGATGACATTAATATAGGACTCATAAATAGTAAAATGTCGTAAATTACTGTAGTTGAGAGTAGTTGTAAGGTAGAAAAGCCTTGTAGACATAATTTGACTTTAAATATTTTGTTTCATGTGATGGTAAAATACAGTAGAGCCTCTGTAAAGTGACCACCAAATGGACTGTCACAAGCTGGTCAACATACAGAGGTGGTCTCCATCAGGAACTGGGCCTGCTATCCTGATACTCACATGTGGTGCACGTCCATCCTGTGAAAATCAGGTCGAGTTGAGGTGGTCAGTGTGGGGAGGGCATCAGCAGTGGAAGTCCTGCTGTAGTTTGTCAAGTACGTTTTACTGTAACTCCAGGTTGAGTTGAGGTGGTCAGTGTGGGGGGGGCGTCAGCTGTGGAGCGCCTGCTGTAGTTTGCCATGTACGTTTTAGTGTAACTCTGCTTGAAGTATTTTGCTAACTTTCAAAATGATGTTTTGTATTATAATATAACCTTAAGCAATTATCTCTTGCATCCAGTATGTGTAGGATATCGTGCCAAACTTTAGAGTCTGAGAAAAATTAGATCTGTGTTTTTGGAGTCTTTTAAATTATTCGTTCTACTGATAGAAAAAAATGAATTACCCAGATTTTTACATTACTCTTTGAAACTTTGGGATTTGATTTAGATTTAAAGAGAAGCATTGAGGCTCATGCTTAGAATGAGCTAGAATATATTTTTGTTATATATATATATATATATATATATAGTTAGAATATATATTTGTTTGTTTTTTGAGACAGAGTCTTTCTCTGTCACCCTGGTTAGAGTGCCATGTCATAGCTCACAACAACCTCAAACTCCTGGGCTCAAGCAGTCTTTCTTGCCTCAGCCTCCCAAGTAGCTGGGACTATAGCTACCCACCACAATGCCTGGCTAGTTTTTCTATTTTTAGTAGAGATAGGGTCTTGTTCTTGCACAGGCTGGTCTTAAACTCCTGAGCTCAAGCAATCCTTCCGCTTAGCCTCCCCCAACTGCTGGGATTATAGGTATGAGCCACCGAGACCGAGTGTGTTAAGAGTATCTTTTAGGAAAAAATGAAGCTCCTTAGAAATATGGAGAGGGTAGTTTGTTAGAGAATACGCATTTATGTTTCAATTTATTTTTTTAGACCAGGAAAAGTCCAATAAGAGTTTTGCCATTAATGTTTAGACATTCTCTTTGTTATGTAAAGAACGAAGTAATTTTTTCAAAGTGTGTATTTCTCATTTTAAGTATTTCACTCCATGTTTCAGTTTCTCTTCCTAAAGTACATCCACGTTATGACTTAGACGGGGATGCTAGCATGGCCAAGGTTAGTAATGAATTGAATTAGTGTTAAATATCTGGATTTAAATTATCCTAACAGTAGTGAAAGCAGTAAAATATATTGTATCTTTATATATGTCTTTGTGACTTAGGAAGTTATTTGCTTAAATTGATACGCTTTCCAAGTTATTTTCTGTTCTGAACTAGTTATAAGAAAATTCTCTTGTTGAGACAGTTTATGTTTAGAGAATGTTAAGGATAAAATATTTATTATGTTAATATTTATTACTAGCTTTTAGAAATTAGTGGTTTATCTGTGTTGTGTTTATTAGCCTCATAGAAATATATAAGCTTGAAAAATTCTGTGTAAAAGTTGTTCTGAATCTGTACCACAGTTAGCATCAAATACTGGTTTTCCATTTCTTCACCAGGCAGTCACAGGGGTTGTGTGTTACTCCTGCCGAACCGCCAGCACCCTGCTGCTTTACCAGGAGTTGATGCGGAAGGGGGTGCGATGGTTGATGTAAGTGACCGAATTTTGAAAACTGATCTTCACATAGACCTCACTTTAAAGCTGGGAATTGCCCCATCCTTGGCGTTTAACCTCTCAGACTAGTTAGGGTCAGGGGCTTGGCTGTCCTCATACATTTTCACATTTAATGGGAAAACATTCAGCAGCTGTTGCGGGTTCATACACCTCGGTATATGTGGCCGGCGCCCTACCCACTGAATTACAGGCGCCGGCCACACACACCAAGGCTGGTGGGTTCAAACCCAGCCTGTCCTGCTAAACAACAATGACAACTACAACAACAACAAGAACAAAAAACATTCAGCAGCTGTTTTTCCATTTGAGGCTAGTAGTGACGGTTGCACATTCTGTGAATAAACTAAAGCCTACTACCGATGAGCAGAACTTGTGAGACAGGACAAAACAGGGTCTGAACACAAACCCTGTACCACAGTGTGTGAGGTGACAGCAAGTGATTTCCTCTGCAGGGACCTTGACTTGTCCCTGACTCACTGCTTGGAAGGCTTTATCTGTTCTAATCCAGTACGATTTGTACTTCCTAGGGCTTGAGTCCTCAGAACCTCCCTCCATTTACTGTCTTTTCCCAAATGAAGTACATACTCCCGTTTTTTAATATCATTATTGAGATATAATTTGTCTGTTTACAGGCACAATTCAGTGGGTTTTAGTACATTCACAGAGTTGTGCAACCATCGCTACTAATTTTAGAACATTTTCATCATTGGAATAAGTAACTCTGTACCAATTAGCATTCACTCCCCATTTCCCTCCAAACCTCCCAGCCTCAGGCAACCACCAGTATACTTGATGAATTTGTATGTTCCATACATCTCACTTTTTTTTTTTTTTTTTTTTTGAGACAGAGTCTCACTGTGTCACCCTCGGTAGAGTACTATGGCATCATAGCTCACAGCAACCTCAAACTCCTGGGCTTAAGCGATTCTCTTGCCTCACCCTCCCCAGCTGCTGGGACTACCACAACGCCTGCCTATTTTTAGAGACAAGGTCTTGCTCTGGCTCAGGCTGGTCTTGAACCTGTGAGCTCAGGCGATCCACCGCCTCGGCCTGCCAAGTGTTAGGATTACAGGCGTGAGCCGCTGTGCCCAGCACAATCTCACCTTGACTGGTAATTTAAACACTAATTTTATTTTACTAAATCACTTAATATAGTTCTTCTAGATCAGAATCTTGGGCCTGGTGAGTTGGTTCCCACCTGTAATCCTAGCATTCTGGGAGGCCGAGGCAGGCCTGAGCAAGAGCGAGACCCCATTTCTGTTTAAAAAATAGGAAAAATTAGCCAGGCATTGTGGCACGTGGCTAGTCGCGGCTGCTTAGGAGGCTGAGGCAAAAGGATTGCTTGAGCCCAGGAGTTTGTGGTTGCTGTGAGCTTGCCTAATGCCACAGCACTGTAGCCTGGGTGATAGAGCAAGACTCTGTCTCAAAAAAAAAAAATATTGATTATCTAGTTATTCTCTTCCAGTGACCCTAGCAACGTAAGGATGGATATAATTCTTACCTATTTTTACTTTTCATGATCTATAGATGTTATCTTTCCATCTGATAAAAGTGGAAAATAAAAGGATCTCTCTTAATCATTATGTTTATAGGTCTACATCATTCAGAGTTAGTGAGTTATGTACACACAGGATGTCCTTGTGGCCTGCAGATGCTGAGCACTATTTTCTGGGCTCACGGCATTGCCCACGGGCTTTAATGCCTTTGCACCACCTCATACCCTAGATTCTTCAAAAATAACAAAGAACCCTTTCATCATTCCCGTCACTTTCGTAGGCTCGCTCTTCTTCTGTTCACATTCCCTGGAACCCATAAAGCTGCACTTCTGATTTTTTCAGTGTGTTCAAACCCAGTCTCTAAGCCTGTGTAGTCTCTAAGGCTCCTTGTTTTTACTATTCTCTTGAAAAATCAAAACGTGCTATACCTTTCATTTTCTCCTGGTATTTGTTATCTACCCCAGTCATGTTTTTATTACTTTGTAGTTCAGTAAGTCATAGAAAAAGTAGTTTTAAAGTAGACCACTTGGGGTTTTTCTTTTGTTTTTGAGATCGTCTCATTCTGTCACCCACGCTAGAGTGCTGTGGCATCAGTCTAGCTCCCTGCCCCAGCCTTTCTATAGCTGGGATACGGGGGCCACCCCACGCAGTCTAGTTCTTTCTGTTTTTAATATAGACATGATCTTAATTTTGCTCAAGGTGGTTTTGAGCTCCTGAGCTCCAGGGATCCTCCCACCTCAGCCTCCCAGAGTGCTGGGATTACAGGCATGAGCCACTGTACCTGGCCAACCACGTTGTTTATACAACCTTTCTTGTTTTTTTTTTTAAGAGGTGAGGTCTCACTCTGTTGCTCAGGCTGGAGTGCAGTGGTACATTGTAACTCACTATAACCTCAAATTTCTGAGTTTAAGAAATCCTCTTGCCTTAACCTTCTGAGGCATTAGGAGTGCAGGTGCATACCACTTCACCTGATGTTTTAAACAGTTTTGAGTAGGGTCTTGCTGGGTTGCCCAGACTGGTTTCAAACTCCCAGGTTGAGGTAGTCCTCCCATCTCGGCCTCCCAGAGTGTTGATTCCTAGGTGTGAGCCAACATGCCTGGCCCATTTTTAGAACTTTTAAAAACTGTATTATATTTTAGCTCACAGGATATATAAAAGCAAGCCTTGTTTGCTGCTTCCTGAGGTGGACTGGCAGCCCTGGGATTGTGTGTTACCGTGTCATCCACATCCCCACTTCAAAGCTTTCCAGAATTGGGAACCATTTGAGTTCCAACATGATGCTCAAAGATCACGCTCAGAGCAAGTGTGCGCATCAGAACATTTCTGAGTTCAGATGCTCAGTCTGTGTATGCTGTGGGAGAGGGAACCTGTGGCCTTCTAAGTCCTTAACTGTGGCCTTTAACGGCATCTAAATTTCACAGAACAAATCCTTTTATTAAAAGTGCATTAGAGGAAGATTTAGCTTTTCTTTTTTAATGCTTAAAAAAGAAAAATCTTGAAATTAGAAGGTGGCAGGTTCTCACCCTAATATAATTTTGATGGCTTAGTCTTCTAAACTATTGACCTTAGAAAGTCTTAATGCTTTGTGAAAATGTAAGTGCCCTAGATATTTATAAGGGTCTCAAAAATGCTTTTGGTAACAACACCCAAACAAGTTCAAATTGCTTTTATAACAAGTTACGAGTGTTGTTACGTGACTGAACAGTAGTACTACAGTGTGGTGGACAAGAACGAATGAGGAATACCTTAGATCAACTAACAGGAATCTTTTTTTTTTTTTAGCGAATTAGTTAAAGATGATTACAACGAAACTGTTCACAAAAAGACAGAAGTTGTGATCACATTAGATTTCTGCATCAGAAACATTGAAAAAACCGTGAAAGTGTGAGTAGACGACTTCCCTGTGAATAGGGGTTAAAACTTCAGTGCTCCGTTTCTGTGTGATTCATCGCTGATCCTTGGCCTACATGGCAGACTGTGTGTCTGTATTGAAGAGCAGCTGGGGGTTAGAGGTTACTTCATCACAGGCAGAAATAACAGTTTCTCAGGGAGAAATGAAGACCATCTCTTCAGTAGCATTTTCTCCCAACCTGTGTGAAGGGGAAGGAGTGGAGGAGACAGAAAGTGGTATTCTCGAGCAGTCTTCAGGGAGTATGTTTAGAATTTTAGGAACTAACTTTTACGTTATTCTTATTAATCTGATTCCAGAGAATGTCTTTTTTTTTTTTTTTTTTTTTTTTTTTTTTAAGACAGGATCTCACTCTGTTGCCCCAGCTACAGTGCAGTGGCATCATGATAGCTCACAGCAACCCCAGCCTCTTAGGCTCAAGCGCACCTCCTGCCTCAGCCTCCCAAGTATTTGGTTATCTGGGACCACAGGCACATGCCACTGTGCCTGGCTAATTTTTTTTTTTCTTTTCTTTTTTTTGTAAAGATGAAGTCTTGCTATGTTGCCTAGGCTGGTCTTGAACTCCTGGATTTAAATGATCCACTCTCCCTGGCCACAAAAAGTGCTCAGATTACAGGTGTGAACCACTATGCTCAGTTGTGAAATGTCTTTTGAAAAAGAATATTTTAAGTGGCTTTCTTTCTAGACTATACTATTTGTACTAGAGATGAAATATGAACAGTGAAGTCAATATTTACTATTGATCTCCATTAATTCTTAAATCTAGTATTTTTACTGTCTTACAGCAGATTACTTGAACTGTATGTGCCCTTTCTTTTTTACCTCTTAATCTGCAAATGTGTAAATAGAAGTCTATAAAATTTCTTCAGGGAAGCATTAAGGTTTTCTTAGAATCTGCTGGCTTAATAGACTTTGAGTCAATGTTTAATTCTTAAATGGTTATGATAAAAACTAGTAATTTTTAAAACATCTTTAAAAACTATGTATTCATTACACTCATTTAAATATTTTTTGACTTTCTTTTCATACAGATATGAAAAGTTGATGAAGATCAACCTAGAAGCAGCAGAATTAGGTGAAATTTCAGATATACACACCAAATTGTTGAGGGTAAGTGCTTACAAAATTCGGAAGATTATAATCTATTCCTTGTGATTAGATTTAAACTTTCTTAGAGAGATGGTGTTTCTAACTCCAAAGAAAACATAGCCTTTTCCCATCTTTAGGAACTTGTTTACAGGATTTAAATGCCCTCACTGTCATGAAGTTCTTTATGACATTTCCAAATGCATGTGCTTTAAACCCCTCCTCTCTCTAGGTTTTTAAATCTCTGATGCTCTTTGTGCTGCTCCCATAGCAATTGCAGCAAGTTCACAAATGTAATTTAGCATACGGTTGAAGCAGTGTGTGCACACTTGTTTAGAAGTAGATTCAGATTAGGAAAATATTTTAAGATCTGTAATAAAATAAAAAGTAAGGAGAGAAAGATGTGGACTGCTAGAGGCAGCGAGCCATTTCTATAACTAGAAAAGCAGTTAGGAGCTCGCGCCTCTGCTGAAAAATACGATAGCATTTCAGGAAGTCTTTGGATCTCTTCTTAAAATTTATTTGGGCTAGGTACAGTGACCACACGTGTAATCCTAGCACTCTGGCAGGCAAGAAGTTCAAGACCAGTCTGTACAAGAGCAAGACCCCAGCCCTACGAAAAATAGAAAACTTAGCTGGGCGTGGTGATGTCTGTGGCCCCAGCTACTTGGAAGGCTGAGACAGGAGGATCACTCAAACCTAGGTATTTGAGGTTGCTATGAGCTATGATGACACCACTGCATTCTAGCTGGGAGGACAGAGATAAATTCTATTTCAAAAAATGAAGTAAAATAAATGTACTGTGAATCCAGGCCTGGTGACTCGCACCTGTAATCCCAGTGCTTTGGAAGGCCAAGGTGGGAGGATCATTTGAGGCTGATAGTTTGAGACCAGCATGAGCAAAGAGTGAGACTCCATTTCTACAAAAAAAATAGAAAAATTAGCCATGTGTGGTGGTGTGCACATGTAGTCCCAGCTACATGGAAGGCTGAGGCAGGCGATTGCTAGAGTCCAGGCGTTTGAGGTTACATTGAGCTGTTATCAGACCATTGCTCTGAATCCTGGTTGACAGAGCAAGACTCTAAAAAGAATTTTTTTTATTTAAAAAAAATAACCGTAGAAGTGTCCATGTTAGGCATTGTGAGAACTGATTCCTAATCCCAGATCTGCCCGCTTACCCCCCTACCTTCAGCTGGCCACTTAAGCAAGGCCTTGAGTTCTTTGCACCCTTGGTTTCTTATTCCCTGAAATGGCAGTTTCTTACCCTGCTCGTCTCGTGGTTGTAATGATTAAATGAGATAAATAAAATTACTGTACTTCAATACTAAATGCTGTGTAATTTTTCCAATACAAAATAGTATTTGAAGTATTCTTTTGTAAAATGGATGTTAAACATGAAAGGAATTTGATATATCTTTTTTATCTTTGTAGTTTAGGCTATTTGTTTTTTTTTTTTTTTTTTTTTGACACAGAGTCTCACTATGTCGCCCTTGGTAGAGTGCCGGGGCATCCACAGCTCACAGAAATTCTCTTACCTCAGCCTCCCAAGTAGCTGGGACTACAGGCACCCACCACAATGCCTGGCTATTTTTTGGTCATTGTTGTTCAGCTGGGGGGGCTGAGTTCTAACCCGCCAGCCTGGGTGTACGTGGCCAGTGCCCTACCCATTAAGCTATGAGTGCCGCCTAGGCTGACATTTAGTTGTTTCTTTTCCTCAAATTTAGATCAAGAACAGTGATTTTCAAAGTCTCAGTTGTGAATGCCTGGGAGGTTGAGGAGTATGGTGCATTGTAGCCAGTAGGGATGCAGCTGGGACAGAATAGGCGTCGGAACGTATCGCGTGTAACAAGGAGATCACTGTTCTGTGAGGCTGTGGGTTCAAGTTATATACACACTTCACATGTTACTGGGTTAAAACAAAGTATTTCTAACTAGGAAACATGGTACAAAAACCTTGAAAATGTTACTATAGAAAATGACTGAAAGTCAGAAAACAAGAGTTTTTCCCAGTAGTGTCTGCGTTTAAACATAGGCAGACCTGTGTCTCTGTTTTGTGTTCTTTCTCTGCTTTAATCTCTGAACTTGGCTTACCAGGACATGGGCCCAGTGGGCATTTATCTCCAGGGGCCGTGTCGTTTGAGCACTTACAGTCAGAATTAACATATTTTCCTTTGGGGAACCTAAAGGGTTTCTCATTTTTATGACATTTTGGTGAGATTTAGATTTCTTCTGACAGTCAAAGCACAGGTGATTAGACGGCTAAGGTCACAGAGCCCGATGCCACGCCAGTTGCTTTTTAAGGGATTGTGCTGTTTTTCCTCATAACCTGTTGAGTTGTGGCTTTTTTCCTAATAGAAACCTAATAGAAACCTGTGGTGTGTTTTCCCACCACAGAGATAAAATTTGTAAGTAGAAAGAATGCCACATAGATTCACCACCTCTCAGACACCTGTGGGAAGTTTGTTCTCGATTCCTGCAGCTCTGCTTCTCTGAGTCTTCTTGCGGGGAAATCTTTTAGAAATGCAGATTTTGGAGGCTCGGCACCCATAGCACAGTGGTTACAGTGGCAGCCACATACACCAGAGCTGGTGGGTTCGAATCCAGCCTAGGCCAGCTAAACAACAACGACAACTACAAAAAAAAAAAAAAAATAGCCGGGCATTGTCGTGGGCGCCTGTAGTCCCAGCTACTTGGGAGGCTGAGGCAAGAGAATCGCTTAAGCCCAGGAGTTGAAGGTTGCTGTGAGCTGTGTGATGCCACAGCACTGTACCCAGGGTGACATAGTGAGACTGTCTACAAAAAAAAAAAAAAAAAAAAAATACAAATGCAGATTTTTGGAGCCCTGGGCCTTGGACCTGCCAAATCAGATACTATGGTGGTGGGGTCTGGCCAGGGCCCTTATACCAGGGCCTCCAGGTGATTTGGGTGTTGCTGAAGTTTTGACAACCACTGTTTTCATAATTATATTAAAGGATTATTACTGTGTAAAAATATAAGGGTTATTTTATATTTGGTAAAACATCACGGTACAGGCATTTCCCCGGGGCTTGCTTGCTTGTTTTATTTGGTAGTGCTCCTTTTTTAATGGGCGTAATATTGCAGCCCGTGGGTTTGTCTTCCTAGTCTTACCGTTGCTGTAGTGCTGGTCCTCAGGCTGCTGTAACTCTCAGGGGAACGCTGTGAGAAGGGACTTTCTTCATAAGCTCTTTCCCATGTACTGGATGTGTAATTTAACACATCCTAAACATTAATTTTAATTTTAAAAAAGACATAGAAGTTTGACTGGCTCGCTCTCTCTCTCTGTCTCTCTCGGTCTCCATCTCTACCCCCTTTCCTCTCTCTATTATCCCCTCTCTCTCTCTCTCTGTCTCTCTCTCTTTCCTCACTCCTCCTTGGTGTTGTCCTGCAACACCCCCCACCCCACCCTGCAATAAAGACCTTTCGTACAAAAAAAAAAAGTTTGACTGACTTAAAAATATATATGAATAAAAAAGACATAAAAGCATAAAACCAAAATATATATTTGACTGTATGAAAATTTAAGATGTTTGTTTAAAAATAATTGTTAGAAAGAAAATAAGCTGGGAAAATGTGGTAAAAAGCTTTTAATAAAAATAGGTCCTGGGTGGCGCCTGTGTCTCAGTGAGTAGGGCGCTGGCCCCATATACTGAGGGTGGCAAGTTCGAACCCAGCCCTGGCCAAACTGCAACAACAGCAAAAAAAAAATAGCCCGGTGTTGTGGGCTATTTCAAAATAGGTCCTAATAGCATGGGCACGGTGACTCACGCCTTTGACCCCAGCATTCTGGGAGTTCAAGACACTAGGTCGCTTGTGCTCAGGAATTCAAGACCAGCCAGGGCAAGAATGAGACCCCATCTCTATTAAAAATAGAAAAACTAGTCGGGTGTTGTGGCAAGTGCCTATAGTCCCAGCTACTCAGGAGACTGAGGTAGTAGGATTGCTTGACCCCAGGAGTTTGAGCTTGGTGTGAGGATGCCTCGGCACTCACTGAGGATGACAAGGTGAGACTCTGTCTCAAAAAACAAAGTTACACAAATTGATAAGGAATTGATATGAAATAAGTAGATGAGCAAAAACCATGTAGACATAATTTACTAATGAAGAAAATACATCTATTGAAAAAACTTGAAAACATGCTCAAACCTAATAGTAACAAAAAATTGCTATATTGTATCATAAATGTTATATCACAGGAAGATACCATTTTTGTCATTCAAATTATCTTAAAATTCAAATTAGGCTTAAAAAACCCTAAACCCAGCACCCACTGGAGCTGGTGCAAGGCATCCGGTCTGTGTCAGTGGCAGCATCAACGTCCACCTCGCAGCTCTTACTAAAGAACGGTTGTGTTTCTCGGGGCCTTTAAAATACGTGTGTGTAGACGTATTGACCCTATACATCTCACCTTCGTCCTTCTACTAAAGTTTACAAGTACTTTGCCCAGTTCTGAGGTAGAGATAAGTGATAAATTTATTGAGCGTCAAATGAATGGGATCTTTGGTGAGATTTTTTTTTTCTGATTTTAGAGGAGTTACTTTTGGCCTCTAAACATGGAGAGCACAAATCTTACTTATCTGCACTTTATTCTTGATTCTGTGCTAATGGCTCTCTAATTAATTTGCACAAAAATACTGTGATGTAGACCATTAATCTTTTTTTTCTTTACTTTTTTTTTTTTTTTTTTTAATGGAGACAAGAGTCTTACTATGTTGCCTTCAGTAGGGTGCTGTGGCATCACGGCTCACAGCAACCTCAAACTCTTGGGATCAAGTGATTCTCTTGTCTCAGCCTCCCTGGGACTGCAGGTGCCCACCACAACGCCCAACTATTTTTTGTTGTTGCTGTTGTTTGTTTATTTGTTTAGCAGGCCTGGGCTGGGTTTGAACCCGCCAGCCCCAGTGCATGTGACTGGTGCCCTAATCACTGAGCTATTGGTGCAAAGTCCATTAATCATTTTTTACAGATAAAGAAACAGAAGATTAAAACTATATTATATGTATATATTTTTTAAAAAGGTATTTCCTATATGAAATATGTTATAAAATGTATTAATGCTGGTTAGTCTTATGGTTTATTATCATACTATACTCTTAGTGGAAATCAACCTAAGAAACTCTCTTGTTTTTAAAGATGAAACTGATTACCTTTGAATTAAGTAATTTGCAAAAGAAATGTTGCACAGACTTGAGATCCCCCTGGTGTTACATTTGCCATTGCTGACGATCTCTACCTGAACCTGTTGGTTTTGTGCAGCTTTCAAGTTCTCAGGCCACCATAGACACCAGTCTCCAGGACATCAACACCAGGTTATCCCCAGGCGGGCTGCTGGCAGACTCGTGGGCACACCAGGAAGGCACTCACCCCAGAGATCGGAAGTAGGTCACAGCTTTATGGGCACTTTCTACTCTTGTCATTAGAAACGTGCTTTTTTGTATCAATTCAGTTAATTTATTTGTTTTTTTCTTTCTTAAACAGTGTAGAAAAACTACAAGTCCTGTTAAATTCCATCACAGAAATTTATTATCAGTTCAAAAAAGACAAAGCAGAACGAAGTAAGTGAAATTTGCTGTTTATTAAACTAATAAATCACCCTTAGTGGTGAGTTGCGATTTCAGTTGAATTAATTTTGCATGTTTATAAGAGTGACTACTTAAGGTATTTGCTTCAGAGATGTGATTCTGTCTGGAAAGAGCTTGAATGTACTAAAAATTATTCTTAAAACTGTACTTTAGGGATGGCGCCTGTGGCTCAGTGGGTAGGATGCTGGCCCCATATACTAAGGGTGGCGGGTTCAGACCCAGCCCTGGCCAAATTGCAACAACAACAAAAAAAAAATTAGCCAGGTGTTGTGGCAGGCGCCTGTAGTCCCAGCTACTTGGGAGGCTGAGGCAAGAGAATCGCCTAAGCCCAAGAGTTGGAGGTTGCTGTGAGCTGTGACGCCATGGCACTCTACCCAGGGTGATAAAGTAAAACTCTGTCTCTATAAAAAAACAAAACAAAAAGACCCTAAACTTTAGAATGGTCTAAATTAGGCTCATAACCTCCAAAACCTGATGCCAGGCAGGGAACAGAAGGGAGTGAGCCTGGCAGGTGGGGACGGAGGTGAGCTGGAGAGGAAAGGCCATGGCGGGGAGGCCTCCGCTCAGACCCACCTTCTCATTCCTCAGGAAAGGCTAGAAATAAAGATTTTGTTAGACATATCCTTATTTTTAAATGTGGACGGTTAATTTTTTTTAATGTCAACACTGTACAGACCAAATAAAAGCATCTGTGGGCCATAAGTAGCCCCCAGGCCACAAGTCTGTGACATCCTCCTCAAACTCTTAAGTCTTTTCAAAGCAATAATCTCAGGAAGTTGTGCATCATGTTATGATTCTACATTAACAAAAGTAACATATTTTCTTATTTCTAGGACTAGCTTATAATGAAGAACAAATCCACAAATTTGATAAGTAAGTGTCTAGATGATATTCAATAATTGGTTATTTTCGTTGCTGTTTTGGTTATCTTAATATTTTTTTTTTTTTTTTTTTTTTTTTGAGAGAGACAGTCTCACTATGTCACCCTCGGTAGAGTATCTACCAAGCCAAGAGTCACTCTTGGGCTTAAGTGATTCTCTTGCCTCATCTTCCGGAGTAGCTGGGGCTACAGGTGCCCACCACAACGTCCAGCTATTTTTTGTTGCAGTTATCATTGTTGTTTAGCTGGTCCGGGTGGGGCTTGAACCTACCGGCCTTGGTGCATGTGGTTGGTGCCATAGCTGCTGTGCAATGGGTGCCAAGCCAGTATGATTCTTCTTAAAGTTGAAATTAATTACAATGAATAGTACACTTTAATCTTGACTTCATGGGATTGTTACTCTGTGAGCACATTTTTTTGAGGTTCACTCATCTGGTCGGATTGGAAGGTTACAAGATGAGAGGATGGTAGAGGGAGAAAGGCCCCTGCCCCTCACAGCTGCTGCCTCACGGGCTCCACCTGCAGGTCAGAGACGGAAGGAGGCTGGGCCCCTTCCCCCTCACAGATGCTGCCTCACGGGCTCCACCTGCTGGTCAGAGATGGAGGAGGCTGGGCCTTACCACCTGCCTCTATGTAACCTCAGTTAGCAGATTTTTTTTTTTTTTTTTTTTTTTTTTTAAACATTCTCCTTTGAACTTTCTTTTTCTCCTCTTGCTGCTATAATGTCTACCTTAGGAACTTTAGAAAGTTGTGTTTTCTACTGTAAATATAACTTGCTAAAGCCACAACAGTCATTATAGGAAACAGATGAACTTCATGTCTTTGAAATTTTTTAAACATTGAAAGTACAACCAGTATAGTTGGTTTAAGCCTCTTTGAGTGATTATTTCTTAATTACAGGCAGAAACTGTATTACCAGGCCACAAAAGCTATGACCCTCTTTACAGATGAATGTATTAAAAAGTATGAGGCATTTCTGGACAAGTCAGAAGAATGGATGAGGTACGTGAACTTGTTTGAGTGGTTCATGGTTAACTGCACAGTGTAACTTGTATTGTGTGTTTCATGTAGGAATATTTCACTAGGCTGCTCTTTTTTAATGACCATTCTTTTTGGTTTTCAGAAAGATGCTTCATCTTAGGAAACAGTTACTATCTCTGACTAATCAGTGTTTTGATGTTGAAGAAGAAGTGTCAAAGTACCAAGACTACACCAGCGAGGTACAGCTGTCAGAAGGATCTAAAAATTGTTCCCTGCTTTTATCTGATGATGATTTAGGAGAAAGACATAGATCATGCCTGTATTTGGTTCTGCTCATGCATTCTTTTTTTTGTTTGTTTGTTTGAGACAGACTTTCAAGCTGTTGCCCTAGGTAGAGTGCTGTGGCGTCACGGCTCACAGCAACCTCAAACTCTCGAGCTTAAGCAATTCTCTTACCTCAGCCTCCCAAGTATCTGGGACCACAGGTGCCCACCACAACACCTGGCTACTTTTTTGTTATAGTTGTCATTGTTGCTTGGCAGGCCTGGGTTGTATTAGAACCTTCCAGCTCTGGTGTATGTGGCTGGTGCCCTAGCCACTGAGCTACAGGTGCTGAGCCTGTTCACTAGATCTTGATATGTATTTTTGAGCTGAATTTCAAGAAGTTGGGTATTTTATAACTGGAAGCATCTGATCAACCATTCTTATATCATTTGTAAGAAAAGTTTTTTAAAATGGTGCTTATTTAAGTGTTGTATCATTTTCAGACAAATAGAAATTTAAAGATAGAAAAGACCGGCTCGGCACCCATAGCACAGTGGTTATGGCCTGGCGGGTTCTAAACCATCCCAGGCCCACTAAACAACAATGACGACTGCAACAACAACAAAAAAAATAGGCAAGTGTTGTGGCAGGCACCTGTAGTCCTGGCTACTTGGGAAACTGAGGCAAGAGAATTGCTTGAACCCGAGAGTTTGAGGTTGCTCTGAGCTGTGATGCTAGGGTACTCTACTGAGGAGCAACAGAGAGAAACTGTCTCAAAAAATAAATAAATAAAAAATAAAAGACCTATTAAAGGCCGTAACACTTGATCTGAGATTTGTAGTACTTTTGTTCTGTGAGTAATGCAGTTTTTTTATGTTTTAGTTACAAGAAACTTTGCCTCAGAAAATGTTTGCAGCCTCCAGTGGACTCAAACATACCATGGCCCCAATTTATCCAAGTTCTAACACATTAGTGGAGATGACTCTGGGGTAAGGCCCTTATCCTTTGGTAGCTATAATACTTTCATCTGCTTTTATTTCAGTTTGTGATCTTGCTCTTATATTTTGAAATGTTGATGTTTGTTAATACAATGTTTGATAATGTTATTTACTACATAGTTAAATTTAGAAAGTTAAAACATAATTCTAAAACATTTGTATACTTTCTGAACATAAGTAATTGTCTTTACTTTGTATACAGCATGAAGAAATTAAAGGAGGAGATGCAAGGGGTGGTTAAAGAACTTGCTGAAAACAATCATATTTTAGAAAGGTGAGTAATATAGAAGTTTTCCTGAATTGTGACTTTTCGTGCAGTTGAATACACAGACCTTCATACTGCCTCTGTCTGCTGTGTCAGTGGACTGAGCAGGATCCATGGGACATCAGAACCTCAGGTTTTCCCTCTCGGTAGGGTTGTGAGTTCTTAATGCCTTTGAAAGACTGATTCCATGTTACAGAGGCACTGGTTAATAGAATTATTTGCTTTTTTGAACCAGTATGTAAAAACCAAAATCTTTTTCATGGTGTTTCTCATTGTGAGGATCCGAGTTGTTGATGAGGTAGCAGCACTCTGGTGCCCAGCAGCTCAGACCCTGCAGGTGAGCACCTGGGCAAGCACAGCTCCGAGCTCGAGTCTGCTTTTTGTCTATAGAATCCTTAGCTTCTTCTACAGATAAGAAACCCACTCCCCCCCCCCAAGTTGAAAATGTGCAGAGCTAATCAAGTTAAGTTGATTGTGGACAACTGCTGTCCTCGTCCTGATGCTCAGAGAAGCCGGGCAGTGCATGGCTCTGTGGTGGAGGCCTGGGTGCTCCTTATAGGCCCCTTACCTGGGTTCCACCCTGTGCAGAGGCAGATGCCATGCTGAGTTCCTACCCCAAGGATGGGAGCAGGGGTTGCAACCTGGCCTCAACCCGGGTCTTCCCATCTGTCCAGCATTTAAGTTTCTGATTTTTCACAGTTACAAACCATTCCTCAGTGAACATGGTTGTATGTGTATTTTCATGCACCAGTGTAAAATTTGTGAGGGGTCGATTTCTAGGTGTTTCTAGATGTGAAATTTCTGGGTCAGGGGGTAAGCACATTTACATTTTGGTAGGTATTACAGTTTTAAAAGGTTGTGTATTACAGTCCTAAACAGACAACCCTGTACATGCTTTGACAACATTGCGCCTGTGGTTCAGTGGGTAGGGCACTGGCCCCATATACCGAGGGTGGCAGGTTCAAACCTGGCCCCAGCCAAATTGCAATAAAAAAAAAGCCAGGTGTTGTGGCGGGCACCTGTAGTCCCAGCTACTCGGGAGGCTGAGGCAAGAGAATTGCCTAATCCCAGGAGATGGAGGTTGCCGCCAGCTGTGTGATGCCACGGCACTCTACTGAGGGCAATAAAGTGAGATTCTGTCTCTACCAAAAAAAAAAAAAAACAACACTGAATGTTATCTTTCAAGTGTTTGTCAGTTTGTTTAGTGAAAACTGAAGTCTTGTTTTAATTTTTGTCTGTGTGGTTAATAGTGATGTCAGGCATCTTTTTAGGTGTTTTTTCAATTTTTTTGTCTGGGAATTGCCTGTTGTTTTGTTTGTTTGCTTGCTTGTTTCTTTTGGGACCTGGGAGTGTATTTTTTTAAATTAAATCATAACTGTATACTTTGATGCATTCGTGAGGTTCAGTGTACTGATTTGATATACAATGTGAAATGCTCACATCGAACTGATGAACACATCCTGCCTGTTCATTTTTTAATCTATTTTTGTTTGCTTATTTATAGAAACTACATAGTACTTCCCTAACTTTTCATAGTATGCAGTTTACAATTTGTTTACAACTTCAGCTATTTCCTAAATCTATTCTATGAGGCTAAGACCAGCAAAGAGCAGAAACTGTTAGGATGTGCCTTAACAGTCTTCTGTGTTGAACACTTAGACCTGGAGTAAAACCCCACTTCCTAAAACACATGCAGTCAGTCCGTCCCTCCTGTGTTTTACAGCATTTGCAGGTTTATCTGACGATTTGTGAGTAATAGAGCATAATCTTAATTTGAGTGATAAGTGACTTGGTAAGGATTTATGACAGAACAGTGAGGATGGAAGCCACTGTACCATGTGTCCCTCGATGTTTTGGGGTCTAAAGTCATTGATCCCACCTCCGTCGTCTCTCTTCTAATTTCCTCATCCTGCTGGGAAGGTATTTTACACACTTGGCTCTTTTTGCTCCCTTTCCACGGGTTCAGTGACCTTCAGAAAGCCCCCATGCTCCCTTGTTACCCTCACTCAGGTCCGCCTTCCCCTTCATATGTGAGCTACGGTAGTAACTTGATGAGCTCTTTTCTCCTAAACCCCAATTGCGGGTGAAGTGGGAAAATCACTTGAGCTCAGGAGTTCAAGACCAGCCTAAGAAGGCAGGCCTGGTGGCTCATGCCTGTAATCCCAGCACTCTGAGAGGTGAGAGGATCCCTTGAGTTCAAGAGATCAAGACCAGCTTGAGCAAGAGTGAAACCTCATCTCTACCAAAAATAGAAAAACTAACAGGGCATTGCAGTTGAGCGCCTATAGTTCCAGCTACTCGGGAGGCTGAAGCAAGAGGATCACTTGAGCCCCGAAGTTTGAGGTTTCTGTGAGTTAGGATGATGCCACAGCACTCTCCAGGGCCCTCTCCAGGGCACAGAGACTGTCTAAATAAATACATACATACATCCAATCTCTCCCCATCTGTCATGGGTATTATAACCAACACCATCGTCCAAAATACTGATAAAATCATGCCACTCCCTTGGTTCAAAAATTTTCTAAACTCCTTTCCTAAAAATCCAAGTCTAAATTCTTTTTTTTTGTTTGTTTTTGTTTTGTTTTGTTTTATTTTATGTATTTATTTATTTATTTTGGAGGCAAAGTCTCACTCACTATGTACCTCTCAGTAGAGTGCTGTGGCATCACAACTCACAGCAACCTCCAACTCTCGGGCTTACGCGATTCTCTTGCCTCAGCCTCCCAAGTAGGTGGGACTGCAGGTGCCTACCACAAGGCCCGGCTATTTTTTTGTTGTAGTTGTCATTGTTGTTTGGCAGGCCTGGGCCGGGCTCAAACTCACCAGCTTCAGTGTATGTGGCCGGTGCCCTACTCACTGAGCTACAGGAGCCGAGCCCAGTCTAAATTCATATTTCTATTGTACCCTATTTACCCAACTTTACTTCCCACTGCTCCCCAGAATAACATGTTCTAGCAAGGTGCCCTTCCTCACTGTCCGTTGAGCGTGTCACCTTACTCCCCACCCCACATGCAGCCCACAGATCCCACCCCTGCCCCCGGAAAGAGATGACTGTTCCTTCTGCCAGCTTCTCAGTGACAGTGCCCCCGGCTTTCTTCGTATCATCAGTTAATCCCATGCTGTCTCATTAAGCAACAGAACAAATCACAGGTGTTTGAACTCTTTAAAAATTCTCATATGTTTCTGTGAAAGCATTCTGTGTTTTTCTTCAAAATGTTGGGAGGCAAATAACTGAGCCTTCTAAGAGCACCTTTCTTCTTCCGTGTTCAGGTTCGGCTCCCTGACCATGGACGGCGGCCTTCACAGTGTTGACTGTCTTTAGCTTTTCGAGGTGTTTGAGGAAAGTTTGAGTTTGCACAAAATATGCTGGGGCATTAAATGGATGCTGTAGTAAGTGGCTTTCATTTCTACAATTCAGGATTTGATGTGGTCCTGTAAATATGTACAGTACTGTAAATACATTTAAAATATATGAATTTTTGGCTGCTGTGAAGATGTAATTTTACCTTTTAACATTTATAATTATGTGAAGAAATTTGAACTCTGAGCTCAAGAAGAAAGCCATGACCGACCGATATGTTGAAATCCTCCACTCCAAGTGAGGCTAACAAGTCACTCTCTGCCTGCCTGCTGGGATGTTCTTAAGTGGAACCATAACTGAGATCCTCATGAACTGGAGAGACTGCAAATTGACACGTTTATAAGTGGGAGAATGGCGTGGTGGCTGCCAAGAGTGGGGGACAGAGCCGAACCACTGTTTCACTAGGATCACGATTTTTTTGAAAAGGATTTTTTTGAAAAGTGGCATTATTTCATTTTACAGGGGCCCAGATCTCAATTATCCTTGAGTCCATCTAATTTCCGATGAATTACTGAACAAAGTTTCTTCTTTTTTTTTGAGACAGAATCTCACTTTGTCACCCCCAGTAGAGTGCTATGGCATCACAGCTCACAGCAACCTCAAACTCTTGGGCTCAAACAATCCTCTTGCCTCAGCCTCCCAAATAGCTGGGACTACAGGTGCCTGCCACAACACCCAGCTCGTTTTTTAGAGACAGGGTTTCACTTTTGCTCAGGCTGGTCGGAACTCCTGAGCTCAGGCAGTCCGCCCACCTTGGCCTCCCAGAATGCTAGGATTACAGGCATGAGCCACTCCACCTGGGCTTGAGCAAAGTTTCTAAAGGGAATTCATTATTTAAAAAGACTCATTTTTCTGTTGGCCATAAATGTGTAATTGTCACAAAAGCTTTAGGGTCATTTCAACTATTTTAAGCTGTATATTTCTTTAATTCTGCTTATTATTTCATGGAAAAAAATCAATAAATGTCCTGATTTTAATGTAAAGAATTTGTGTGTTTTTGTGTATCCAGTTTGAGAAACAGAATTTATCTTTTGAAAGAAATGGTATGAGTAGTAGTAAATTATTCTCTCCTAAATCCACTCCTTCCATATTCAGAAGTTTTCATTAATTCATGATGTACAAATCAAAAGGCAACATTTTCTTTGTAAAATCCATCCAGAGTCGTAGGTCAACAGACTGTGCTCATCAAGAAATTATTTTATCCAACAGAATTTTCACGTGTTTTAGTTTCGGTTTCTGGCTTATCAGGCAGAGGTGGGGGTGACTCACACCCTGTAGATCTTAAATCTGTCCCCTCTAAAGTTGGCTATAGGATGTCAGAAACTAAGTCATTCTAAAAACTGAGAAAGGATTGCTTTTCATTTGAGTTATTGGTACATTATCATAGTGGGGAATTTTAAGTGTCACTGCATACATTACAGAAATAAATGCAAAGGTGAATGCCCTGATGGCTGTAAATAGTTACCCATGGTCAGACACCTGCTTAGTTTGAGAGTGTGGGTGAGTGTTTAATCCCTCGATTTTAATTTTCTATTTGACCTTTTAACATTAGTGTCTTAAATGTTATAGTTTAAATGTTTGTACCATTGAATGTCAGGTAAAACTTTGACTCGAGCTCTGCCATGATTTTAGCACCTCTAGTAAGACCAGCAGGAAGCAGCCATTCCCGTGGGGGTTGTGTTTGTATTACAGCATTGACAGGGGTGCACCTGTTCCTTACTAGTATTTTTTAAGGTTTACTGGGTTTTGGTTTTTGGAGACAAGTTCTCACCCTGTTGCCCAGGCTACAGTGCAGTGAGTCACAGCTCACAACAACCTCAAACTAGTAGGCTCAAGTGACCCTCCTGCCTCAGCCTCCTGAGTAGCTGGGATCACAGGTGCACACCCAGCTAATTATTTTTTTTTTTAATTTTTTATAGAGATGGGGTCTCACCATGTTGCCCAGGCTGGTCTTGAACTTTTGGGTTCAAACAGAACTCTACCCTTGGCACTTGTCCTCTCAAGTGCTGGGATTACAGGCGTGAGCCACGTGCCTAGCCAGACTTCCTGTTTCATTTCCCCATTATGGTGACGTGGAATAGAGCAGTCTTGCTTCCAATAGTTTACCCTCAGAAATGCACCCTCGTTCAAAACATGTTAAGTCAGTAAATGAGTCATGATCTGCTTTCAATCTGGGACGGAGTGAAATTAACTTTAAAATAAGTCACGGCTCCCGTTTAGTAGCTTTTTTCAATATTAGAATGTTTCCAAAAGATAAGGACTAATGGTATAAAATATATATATATAAAAAATACAAATAGAAGAATTAGTAGACTTAGCATGAAAGACATTATAGTTCTAACAAAAATTAAAGAGGAAATTATTGAATATAAAGTGTGTGAAAAGGGGTAGCTTCAAGTAAATAGAATTTTAAGGTTAGGAAAGAAGTGAGAAAAACCCATTATGTCTTCTAAAATTCTGGTTGCTATTATTTTGGAAGTTACCAAATACTGTGTGTCTTAGGGACCTGGTTACGCTATGTCAAATGGGTGTCTCTTAGATACGAAAGAATCTTCTCAAAACTTTTAAAGTATTAATACGTCTTTATTGGCAAATCATTGGGGGGTGGGGGGGACCAATAATCCTAAGGGGTTTTTTTGTGGTTTTTTTTTTTGGTGGTGGCAGTAGTTTTGTTTATTTTTATTTTAGAATGATGTTTACCTGTGGGGTGTTCTGAGTGTAAAGTAAGTGTTTGGAATTAAGGGACTATGAGCAGAATTAACTCTCAGGTGAAGTTTGGACAGCTTACTTTCTCTTCAGAACCACAACATTAGGCAGAGCTACTGGGGCTCCCGGTGGCACCACCCACCCCACCCCACCTCAGGGTGCTGCTTGGGGAGGTGCTGTGCCGCCTGAGCTTTCAGAGCTGCACAGCAGGGGCAGACGCTGCTGAAGGGGAAGTGTTAGCCCGTTCACTGTGGCTAGACTCCCCTCTCTGCAGCCCACTTTCAACAAGACGCTTACCTGAAAAACCACTACTTACCTTCTTACACTGTTGTGTTGATCAGACTTGTTACTACTCGTCCTTTGTAACAAGATTGAAGTCCAAATTCCTAAGAAATACTGAAAATGGAATAGAAAACAAAAACATCTAATCTAAAAATTAAAACTGGCAATATAATATCTCTTATTTCTAATTAGAGTATAAATTAACTCCAAACATTTACCATAGTATATAAAGACAAGCCTAAATATTACATCAGGCTGTTTGAGACTAAATAAATCCCCGTATGAGCAAGTTTATTTCTTTTGACAGAGGCTCCAGGACCAACTGTTGGACAGTGTCAGGGGTGATGGTAGGACCCTCAATGTGAGTCTCATGGCGGGGAGCGAGCTGGATGCTGGTGTCTGCCGAAACAATACTCTATAATGCTGAAGAGAGGTCTAGAGAGCTCCTCATCACAGAGGCAAAGATCCAAACAGGACCTTGGAGAATTTCTTTTTCTTTTATACATTTCTTGACTCAAAGGAGTCAATGAGGGTTTTTTTTTACCCCCCAGGACAAAGCCAAGATTAAAATATAAAATACGTATTTTTCCAGTAAAAAATACACAAAAGCAGGATGGGCACGGTGGCTCAGGCCTGTAATCCCAGCACTCTTAGAGGGTGGATTGCCTGAGCTCACAGGTTCCAGACCAGCCTGTGCAAAAGCGAGACCCCATCTCTAAAAATAGCTGGGCATTGTGGCTGGCCCCTGTAGTCCCAGCTACTTGGGAGACTGAGGCAAGAGTCTGAGGTTGCTGTGAGCTGTGACATCACAGCACTCTACCAGGGGGCAACAAACTGAGACTTTGTCTCAAAAAAAAAAAAAAAAAATGCACAAAAGCAAATGGGACCAATTTTATCAGATTGCTTGTCAGTCACCACTAAGTCCTGAAGATTACCATGGGCAGTTCTGGAGGCTGAGTTAGTGGATACTGTTTTTCTTTTCAATCCTCTATGAAAATAATTGTGTTTTTATAGAAAAGAGATCTATAGTATTTTTGTTTTTCCATTTTTACTTTCCTCAATAATGTGGCTCCATTTTGCTACAGTTTTCCTATAAAAGAGATCAGGAAGTCCATGCTGGAAAAATCGTCACGTTTCCTTAGGCTAGAGTGTCTTTGTAAAAAATACTTGAAACTCTTTCTTTAGAAAGAACATCTATAAATACAGTTTCTAGTGATGAGGGCCAAGGTCTAAAGGACAAACCAAAGGAATAAGAGGAAGGGGATTTAGGGTGAACAGGTGGTCCGCAGATGGGCTGGAAGGAAGTTCACAGCTAACGTGTCGAGTGGGTGTTGCTGGGTCCCTCATCCCTGCTCCGTGTAGATGTCGTTCTGAAACACTCTCAGTTCTAGCCATGGCCAGGAAGAGTGACTTCTGCAAGACTTTCAGAATAGCAGCCCAGCTCTTCTACTGGTTTCCCAAATCACTCAAAAACTCAGAAATCCAAGTTGCTCTGGAGCCAAGGTGGAGGTAAGTTGCTTCATCTCAAACAGCTTTTCTGCTACTAAATGGAGCCTCCCTAGTGTGGGAGAGATAATGAGGGTATCAAAGCCTCTCGAAGGTAGTAATGTGGAAAGTGAAGAGAAATGAAATCAAGCAATTTTATAATTAAATTTTATGCTTGTTTAGGCATATAGATTCAGAAAAGTTTACTAGAGAGAGATGGAGTATGTTTTATTTTTAAAAACCAAAACAGCTTTTGTTTTCTGTGAACCATAACTTCTAAAATATGTTATGATAAACAGAAATAAATAAATCACAATAAGTTCCCCTCCTTTCCTTAGAAAGCAAAAGAGGTCCATGGACCTAGGAGTCCGTTTATGAGGCATATTTTAGGTATTTATTGATGGGGGGGTAGTTTTGAGGCAGAGTCTGTCTCTGTCCCCCCAGGTAGAATTAGTGGCATCATCCTATCACAGCAACCTCACATTTCTGGGCTCAATAAATCCTCCTGCCTCAGCCTCCTGAGTCGCACATGACACCTGGATAATTTTTCTAGTTAGTGGAGATGGGGGTCTCGCTGTTGCTCAGGCTGATCTTGAACTCCTGAACTCACAGAACCCTCCTCCCACCTGGGCCTCCAGAGTGCTGGGCTTGCAGGTGTGATGGTGGGATCTTTAAGCACTTTCAATATGTTACTGCATAACGCCCTGTCTCTCTCTTCAGCCCTGCTGGAGGGTCAGAGAGAGGGGCAGGGGACCCTACCAAGTCTGGCATATGAAGCTCCTGCAGAGCTCAGGTTGCCCCCTCCCCCTGCAGAGGGCGGTGTTGGTTGTCCCACTAGACGGATGTAAGCAAATGTCCTCACTTCCTGATGTTTCCTTCTGCAACCAAATCATGATTCTAATTACATTTCTTCCACACCTACACAGTGCAGCGGCTTACGTACGTCACCGTACGTGACGTATTGTCATACATAACTAACTCTTATGTCCCATCCTTCAACACCAGATCCTCCCTTAATTAAAACAGAGGTGGCTGTGATCTGTCATCACCAAGGAAGATGTCTGATTAAGAAGTGGGTGAAATGTGGGGCCCAGCACATTTTAATTGTCTATTTTTCCCTGAGTTAATGTTTTCTTTCATTCTTGTTCCCTGTCAAACATGGAAAATTTAACTTAATAGTTTAAGCCTCTCTACTTACTGGTACCATCCTCAAATGTAGAATAGCATCATCTGGGGTGTGAAGAGCCCCAAAGGAACTTACAAATATCATATTCTCCAACTGACTCATTTTAAAGATGAGTAAACTGTCTCCAAAAGGTTAAATACCTTAACCTTCCTGGAAATATGTGTTAAATGTGAATTTAGTGTTTCAGCTCTCTGGATGTCTGTTATTATTCCTGCTAGCTAAACAGTACTGCGGTCATAACTGAAAGGAGGACATTGTAAAAAAGAAGAGAGAAGGACAGAAGAGCCAGGAGGGCTCAGTGAAGTTGCAGGCACTGGTGTAGCCTCTGAGGTCTGTTAGTGCCCTGAACAGAGGAACTAAGTGGAGATGGTGAAAGTGGTGTCAAGTGGCTAAAATATCCCCTGTGTCCCCTTCCGATGAGAGGCTGCCTGCAGGCAGCAGGTGAGCAGGATAAGCCACCTTTGCTGCACTTGGCTGGAAGGGCTTTTGGGGTCCTGTGGAAGGCGTGGGGACCCTGGCACCTCAACTCGTGCCCAAGTCCCTGGTTGAAGCCTGAGAGGTGCAGAAACTCACGCACCGCCCCCAGCCAAGCGTGGCCTGTGATGCTTGGGAACAGCCCTTCCCTGTGGTGCTGCTCAGCTGTGTCCTGCCCAGGCATGGTGCTGAGATGGAGAGGGACATGGGCTCTGTGAAGCAGGAGCTGCGTGTGTCCTTGCTGGGGAAATCTGTCCCTACTCCGCACGGGGGCAGAAGCGGCCCAGAGCTCCTCCTGGGAGGCTGAGGAGGGACCCCAATCGGAACCCCATCACCTCCTCACCTGGGCCACGCCCCTTCTGGAGAGTTCCTCCGTGCCAGGCGGGTGTGCTGCTGAGACGTGGACACTAAATGTGGATTGACCTCTGTGTCGGCTGAAACTTGAGTCAGAGAAGTGTGTTTTAATCGTGAACGTCCTCACCTGATGATCCGATGCTGGGAAGGGGAACAGGAAGGAAGAATTTCATGGGTGTCGGGATTGTGGGTGCCCCCCCATCCACGTGTCTGCATCACTGTCTCCCAGTGTCCCATCAAGGTCATTGTTACCATTTATCAGGTAGCTGCCGAGTGTCTGAGGTCCTACTGCGAGTATCATTATCCCCTTCCCATTTATTGTGACAAAATGGAGAGTTTTAGAAGCTCAGAGAGGCTCAGTAATTTGCCCAGTTCATGCAGCTGAAAGCAGCCCCACGAGAGGAAGTGGATTTTAAAGAACCCTCAGAAGAGGCCTCTGGGGTCTCGCTCTCCAAATGCCCTTCTGCTGGCCTGGTCAGGAGCAGGGAGTCTGTGAAACTAGGCAGAGCTCAACTCGTGAAGCTTCAAACTTGATTTCCCACTTATCAGTCCTTTCGGGACAGCAAACTTGTTTGGAACGCCAGGAGGCGTGAAACACGTGTCTTTGGAAATTAACCATGTTTCCTGACATGGTTTTCTAGAAAGATCTGGGAAGCTTCATCAAAGAACATCTTTGAAATACCAAAAGTCTACTCCAGGCTCAAAACTATTCTTTCTTTCTTTCTTTTTTTTTTTTTTTTTTGAGGGCATGTAAAATAAAAACCAGAAATTGCAACAGAACTTCTGTTCTCCAGATGTCGAATCTATTATTTGCATCTCAGCTCGCGCTGGGTGACGTGGGGAGAACTCAGCAGGAACCCATCTACAGTGTCCTTTAGCCACCAGGCACTGGCCCCTTGGTGAGCCCAGGGCAGGACACATTCAGCACTCCTGCTAATGAAATACGTGATGTAAGATGTTTAACCCACTCTCCTGCCGCCCTCCTCCCCCCACCCAGCCGAGCAGGTACACACCCAAGCACCAACATTACCCACACACACACCTGCCAAGTCTCTGGGCCAGAGCCAGTTCAGCTAGCCACTATCAGACGGTTCGGAAGATGTACCTTCTTAGATTTTTTTCTGACTGTGCAAGTTGGGTATCAGGAGTGCCGACCCAAGGAATTCAGAGATTGGACGCCTTCACCACCTGCATACTTAGAGCTATCCTCTTGGCTGTGATTTCCACAGCCACCCACCTGCCTGGTTTCAGCTGAAAGAGGGCTGAAGGGCAGAGGCTTCTCTGTCCCAGCAGACGTTTTATTTTATTATTATTATTTTTGAGACAGTCTCACTACATTGCCCTCAGTAGAGCGCTGTAGTGTCACAGCTCACAGCAACCTCAAACTCTCGCCTCACCCTCCCAAGTAGCTGGGACTACAGGCACCCACCACAACGCCTGGCTGTTTTTTTGTTGCAGTTATCATTGTTGTTTAGCAGGCCCTGGCCAGGCTCTACCCGCCAGCCCTGTGTATGTGGCTGGCACCCTAGCCTCTGAGCTACAGGCCCGGAACCCCAGCAGATGTTTGAGATGCAACAGAAGACACATAAAGCTAGTCCTGGTCACAGTCTCCTGGGCCAAGAGGGTGGGGAGAACATGTTGGCCTCCATTCCCCTCCTCCTCCTCCAGGTTGCCGCCCCCACCCTCCCCCCAACCCCCAGGAATGCAGAAAAAGAGTTGCCTCCAGTCCAGACCAACTGCCTCCCCAAATCCTGGGGGTCTGCGAGGCCTCAGGGGCAGGCGGCTGCTGCCCAGCTCCTTCTCTGCAGCACACTTTCTGCTCACTGGCTTGAAAACAGCGGGCGTCCCTGTCAGGCACCGCCCTGCAGGCTCAGGAGGCCCTCCTAGTCCCAGAAGAGCACTGGCCCTCAGTAGGAGCTCAGCGAGGACCAGCTCCCACGTTTACACGCGATCCAGAGTCCCTTGTCAACTAAGACCAGACACCATGACAAGGAAAGAAAAGGACAGAAGGAAGGCAGGGACAGGTGTCCCGGAACTTCGTCTTCAGTGGGTCCTTGGTCTCTGTTTGAAGACTGAATCCAGGGACCACAGATCAGTGGTAAGACAGGATTTACTTCACAGAAAAGAATACTGAAAAAGCACCAGAGCTGCTGGCAGAGGGAAAAACCCAAGTCAGAAAAAATCCCCCCCCCCCCTTTGTCTAGGGGTACATACATAACCCAGTAAGTGAATGGGTACAATCCCTTCAGTTCCCAGGCTTAGGAAGGGTACTTGAAATTGACCAGGCCCGGGAAATGGTGGGTTCCCTGCTCCGCCCCAGGTGCAAGGGGAGTGCGACAGAGGCGGGGCGGGGACCCCACGCGCTCCCCACGCACTGACCGAGGGGACAACTTGGGGGTGTCTCCCCGCCAGTCCCCCCACCCCCAGGCTCCCTTGCCGATTGCAGCGGCACCAACATTGCAGGGCGCAAACAGCAGGTGTTCCCTCCGCTCGGCACCGCAGGATGGGGCCCACCTGCCCTGTGTCACCCGCAGAGCACACGGTGGCCTCGCCCCCGCGCCTGGACCGAGTCACGGAGGACTGGGGGCTGTGGTTCTCGCTCAGTCATCCTTCCTCCCCAGAGTGCCGTCCTGAGGTACGAACGTGCTCGCGTCGTTCTCAGAGTCACAGTTTTGTGTCTCCCTGTTGCAGAAGCTTCGGCCCCCAGCTCCCTCCGACGGACGTGCAGGCGCAGGGCCTGGAGGTGGGGTGGGGTGGGGGGCGCCCCGCGACGGCCACCCTGGAAGGCGACACCCTGTGCCCGGCCCCAGCCGCTGTTCCCGGCCACTCACGGCCACTGCACACCCTGAAGGAACGGCGCCCTCTGACGGACGTGCAGACGCAGGGCCTGGGGGTGGAGTGGGGGGCGCCCCGCGACGGCCACTCTGGAAGGCGACACCCTGTGCCCGGCCCCAGCCCTGCCCCAGCCGCCGGCCGGGCTCCCCGCGCTCCACGTCCCTGGCAACCAGGGCGGCAGCACCGGGTAGTGCTCTGAGTCGGGACTGCGGACTCGCGCCTGCAGGAATCTGGGCGGAGATCAAATGAATGAAAAGGGCCAAGGCTAAGGCAGAAATGGCGGGAACCCCGGCAAGCCGGAGAGCCTGTCCGGCTTCATCCTCCCGGCGTCCAGTCGTCCGGTATTAGAGTCTGAGAATCTCGAAAATACTTTCACGCGTTGGCTCGTCGGTCTTGCTCTACACCTGTTTGAGAACGTCTGTCCTTCTTCCGTGGTACTCGGTTCCACTTGTAACCTAAATCGCAGCTAGTTGAGGACAACTCCTGACTGTTTTCAGGACTGTGGCCTGAGGGGGACAGAAGCAGAAGGCCGCCGCCTCCTTTCTGGGGTCCTCTCGCGTCTGTCCTCCCCGCGCCCCTGGGAACGGTGTCGCCATCCTTCGCCTTTCTGGGCTCCGGCCACTCGGCCCACTGGAGCTCGTCCAGGCTGCAGAAGGGGAAGATGGGCCGGCTGGTGGCCCTGCAGTGCTGAGTTGTGGACGAAATTCCCGTGGGCCCAGAATTCGTTGGCAGGAATTCAATTTTAATATTTAAGTCCACTTTCCCTTTCTTCTCTGCTTTGGAGTTTCTTGTGTCAGGTGATCAGAATCATATTCAGAGGGGGCCAAGCTGTAATGGCTGCATTAACACTGAATAGTCAATATGTGACAAGGTTTGTCATCTTGTGTGTTGTTATAGGGCATCTCTGGTGAGTATTACAATTTTAATACAATTTTTTCCTTTCTTAAATGTGTATTTTTTTTGTCCCCCTCTTAGATCTGCTAAAGGGTGTGTGATTCCTCACCGCCACTGAGACGCCTGTGAAAGGCTAGTGGAAGGTGCACATTGCCAACATGTCACCTGTTTCTGCAGGCTGCAGAAAGCCGCAGGTGTGGTGACACAGGTGTGGTGACAAGCCAGGTGAAGGTGGGAGAACTTCTGGGGAGTTCCTCTCCTAGTTAGAGCCTAGTTAGAATCATTCTCATGATTCCTAGATGGTCCTCATTTCTCAGCAGGAGCCCGCAGGTTCACCTGCTTCAGAACTATGGGAGGAGGAATCCCCTGCCCCTCCAACGTGAGGGTCAGGATCTGTGGAGGAGGGGTTGTGAAGCTGCAGTTCCTAATTTATTTTTTTTTATGACAAAAATTGTATATATATATATGGCATGCAACATGATGTTTTGAAATCTGTATTCATCGTGGACTGGCTAAAACAAGCATTTAACAGATGCATCACTTTACATATCTTTTTTGTGTGCTAAGAACACTTAAAATTGGTCTCAGCAATTTTTAAGTAGGCAACAAATTGTTATTATAGTTCCCACAATATACAGCAGGTCTCTCGAACTTCTCCTGACTGACTGTAAGCCGTGTCCTTTAACAGGCCCCAGCCCTGGCACCCCCGTTCTACCCTCTGCTTCTGTGAGTTCACGTGTGTGGAACCCACATGTGAGACCGGGCAGTGTTGCTTCTTCTGTGCATGGCTTACTGCGCTCTGCACAATGTCCTCCAGGCTCAACCCTATTGTTGGAAATGAGAGGATTCTTCTTTTTTAAGGCTGGAGAGTATTCCATTGTGTGTACCCCATTTTCTTTATTCAGTCAACCCTTGGTGGGGACCTGGGCTGATTCCATATCTTGGCTTCTGTGAGTAGTGCTGCAGTGAACAGAGTGCAGAGAATCTGTGCTTTTTTTTTTTTTTTTTTAACATTTCAGAGTAATAGGAGGTCACAAACGATTAGGTTACACTGTTTGCATTTGTTAGGTAAAGTCCCTGATGTAGTTGTGCCCCTCACCCAGGAGGAGTGTCTATACTCCTACATTGATCCTGTCAGGTGAGAGCTCACCAATCCCTCTCCTCCCCCGTTCCCTGAACTTGAATTTTTTTTTAAGACAAAGTCTAGGAAGGGGAGAGGGGAGATCAGATTGAGGGAGGGGGAATGGTGGGATCACACCTGTGGTGCATAATGCACAGGTACATGTCGGATCTATTAGTACAGAGTATAAATGTCTCAACACAATAAGTAAATGAGATGAGGTATATATTTAAAAAAATAAATTATTATGTTAAGACATTTATATTCTACATTTAGTAAGTTTCACATGTACCCTTGCAAGATGCACCATAGGTGTGGTCCCACCATTAACTTTTTTTTGAGACAGTCTCACTATGTCGCCCCTGTGGCGTCACATCTCACAGCAACCTCAAACTCTTGGGCTTAAGGGATTCTCTTGCCTCAGCCTCCCAAGTAGCTAGGACTACAGGTGCTGGCCACAACGCCCAGCTACTTTTTTTTTTTTTTTTTTTTTTGTTATTGCAGTTGTTATTGTTGTTTAGCTGGCCCAGGTGGTGTTCAAACCCGCCAGCCTTGGTGCATGAGGCCGGCACCATAACCACTGTGCTACAGGTGCCGAGCCTGAATTTACATTTTTAACAAGTTCCCTGGTGAGGCATGTGCTGCCCTCTTCTGAGAACTGCTGAGATGCAGAATCATGTCACTGGGTCCCATCAAGGTTGCCAGCAGAGTACAGGATTGAGAGAAAGGCTAGAGGGCAGACCCTGGCCCTGCCGTGTGTTGGCAGATGACCGTAAGAAAGCTACTTAACCTGTCCCTACCCCAGTGTCCTCTTCTATGAAGTAGAGGGGACTGTTCTATTGCTTGAGATTGCTTCAAGAATTAACTAAATTGGCTTGGCGCCTGTGGCAGCTAAGGTGCCAGCCACATACACCTGAGCTGGCAGGTTCGAATCCAGCCTGGGCCCACCAAACAATGATGGCTGCAATAAAAAAAAAAAAAAAAAAAAAAAATAGCTGGGCGTTGTGGCAGCCACTTGTAGTCCCAGCTACTTGGGAGGCAGAGGCAGAATTGCTTGAGCCCAGGAGTTGGAGGTTGCTGTGAGCTATGATGCCATGGTACTCTACCCAGGGTGACAGCTTGAGGCTCTGTCTCAAAAAAAGAATTAAATAAATTAATGCAAATAAATGCAAGGTTCCTGGCACATGGCACCTGCTCAATGAATGGCAACTCATTTCCTGCCCAAACTGGCATTTCCCAAAGGTCATTCCCAGACCGCCTTCCCTACATGTGTATAACCTTCTACTCATACTGACTTAACATTTTTTACTAAGTAATTTGCCTTGTTTACTTGGTATCAGCCAAAAAAAGTGACACCTGGAAAAGTATTTGTTATACTATTATATGATTTTGCACATTAAAATTTTTTTTGTTTTGAGACAGAATCTCACTATGTCACCCTCAGTAGAGTGCTGTAGCGTCACAGCTCACAGCAACCTCCAACACTTGGGCTTAAGTGATTCTCTTGCCTCAGCCTCCCAAGTAGTGGGGACTACAGGTGGCCGCAACAATGCCCGGCTATTTTTTGGCTATAGGTGTCAGTGTTGTTGGCAGGCCTGGGCTGGATTCAAACCCACCAGCTTCAGTGTATGTGTTTGGTGCCCTAGTTGCTGAGCTATGGGCACCGAACCTCAGCTATTTTTTGTTGTTGTTGTTGCAGTTGTCATTGTTGTTTAGCAGGCTCTGGCCAGGTTTGAACCCACCAACCTGGGTGTATGTGGCCAGCACCATACCCACTGAGCTATGGGCACCGCCCTGCACATCAAATTTAATATAGAACTACCAACATTTAAGAATGTTCATTTTAGTTACCACCACGGTATGTTGATGACCATCAGGAAACATCAACTGAGGCTCAGGGAAGTCAAGGGGATTTTCAAAGGTCGCACTGGGAATCGTTGGAAAAGTCAGAAACAGGAATTCAGGTCTTCTTCCAACTAGGCCAAGGCTCTTGATTCCATGTCAACCTGCTGGTTGGTTTTACATGGACTTAAAAAGCACGTTGAAATTATACTGAAAATGGAACATCCCTTTGTTAGCCTGACTTTAGGAAACTGAAATAAACCTTATATATAAATTGGCTACAAAGGAAACACTCCCTGGAGTGTTAAGAAGATGAAGTTGAAAGCGAGGTTCACCTCATCTCATCCCTGCTAGCCCGCAGGTGGGTGCTGGGTAACACGCAAGGACAGAGAAGGTCAAAGGACAGAGTCCCAGGGATGCCGAGGGCCGGATCCCTCCAGCTGTGACTCCTGGTGACTGTAATGCCGTCACCCTAGGAGTGTGCCCAGGGCAAGAGCAGCTAAGAGCACAGCTTCAGCGTCAGCCCAGCCTGGGTTCTTGTCCCCGTCACCACTCACAGACTCAGCCCTTCTGAACCTCGGCCCCCTCACTGAGCACTGTCCAGACGGGAGGCTGAGGGCAGCAGGGTCGCTTCTGGCTTTACTTCACTGCACAGCACATTTTCCTAGATTGAACGATGGCCAGTAAGGAAATATAATGAGTTTTTAAGCAGCACTGCTTAAAAGGCTTGGGGGCTAGAAAACGTGCCGTGCTGCGTGAATAGACCTGAAGTGTCCCTTCTAATCTTGTGGGTCCACAATTCTGTATATCTTTACTGTAAAATGCAATTGTTTTCAAAAGTCAAAATTTCCAGAAATAAAATTAAGCTGCACCTGAAGCTAATCATTAGACCTTGGTAGGTTAATGTTGATGTAGTAGATGTGTGACTTTCTGCAGGGACACGTTTGTCTCCTACTTGCAGTTAATCCAGGGGTGGACATATGACCCAGGCCCGGCCAACCAGCATTTTCTAACTGAGACAGACAGTTGATGTAAGTCTCCCAGTCAGAGCCCAGCCTGCCACCTTTCAGAGCAACTCAGGGAAACAGGCACTCTGCCCATGAGATGCGGGCCCAGGGCTGCCAAAAACCATTGCCAGCATAAGAGAAGACCTTCCAGAAAATGGAACCCACCCCCCACCCCCAGGAGAAGGGATTGAGCTATACATATCGAGCTATCGAGAGCCAGTGATGTTGGCTGAGCTCCTGAAGGCAGCCATTCCTGAACTGAACACAGCCAACCCCTGCACTGCTCGGTGTGTGAGAGAAAAAGGTCCCTTATTAGCTTACGTCAGTTTGAGGTAGGTTTCTTTTCTTTCTTTTTTTTTTTTTGTAGAGACAGAGTTTCACTTTACCACCCTCGGTAGATTGCCATGATGTCACAGGACTCACAGCAACCTCCAGCTCTTGGGCTTCCGCAATTCTCCTGCCTCAGCCTCCTGAGCAGCTGGGACTACAGGCGCCCGCCACAACGCCCGGCTATTTTTTTGTTGCAGTTCGGCCAGGGCTGGGTTTGAACCCGCCACCCTCGGTATGTGGGGCCAGCGCCCCACTCACTGAACCACAGGCACCACCCTCTTTTCTTCTTTTGAAACTGACTCTATGTTGCCCTCGCTAAAGAGCTATTGCATCACAGCTCACAGCAACCTCAAACTCTCGGGCTTAAGCGATTCTCTTACCTCAGCCTCCCAAGTAGCTCCCAAGCAGTTGGGACGACAGGTAGGTAGAATTCAAGCAGCACTAAGCACTATATAGTCCCCGGGTGGGACTACAGGCCCACAACACACAGCTATTTTTTATTTCAGCTGTCATTCTTGTTTAGCTGGCGCAGGCCGGGTTTGAACCTGCCACCTCGGTGCATGTGGCCAGCACCGTAACCACTGTGCTATGGGCATTGAACCTAGGTAGGTTTCTTATTACTTGTAATCAAAACATTCTCATCAGATCAGGCTGGCTCAAACCTGTAATCACGGTGCTGCGAGAGGCTGAGACGGAAGGATTGCTCGAGCCTAGGAGTTTAAGGGCAGCCTGGGTAACACAGCAAGAGTCTATCTCCACAGCAAATTTGAAAAGATTAGCTGGGTACAGTAGCTTACATCTGTAGTCCTAGCTGCTCTGCAGGCTAAGGTAAAAGAATCCTGTCTTTTTGTTTGTTGGTTTACAACAGGACCTTGCTCTGTCACTGGGTAGAGTGCTGTGGCATCACAGCTCACAGCAGCCTCAAACTCCTGGGCTTGAGCGATCCTCCTTCCTCAGCCTCCCAAGCAGCTGGGACTACAGGAGTGTGCCACCCCACCCAGATAACTTTTCTATTTTTTTAAAATAGAAACAGGGTATTGCTCTTACTCAGACTGCTGTTGATCTCCCGGCCTCAAGTGATCTTCCCGTCTTGGCCTCCCAAAGTGCTGGATTATAAGTTGAACGACTGCATCCAGCTACCTTGGTACTTTTGTTAGAAATCAGTTGATCACATATGTTTGGAATTATTTCTGGACTCTCTAGAGTCCAAACATTGTTTTTTAAATTTTTTTACTGTGGCAAAATAACAAAATTTGCCATTTTAATTACGTATTTAAAAAATACGTAATTTTGTGGCATTGATTATACTGTGTTGTGTAACCATCACCACTATTTTTCCAAAATAATGATTTTTATCTCGTATTTTTTTCTTTGAAAAACTTCAGAATTTTGAATTGCATTCCATAATAACTCCAGTTTTGTTATGTGAAAAGTAACACTGCTGCTCTAGAAGGATGAACCACTTTTAGCCCATAGCTCTGAGAGTCCTGGCTTCCTCCCCACCCCTCCCATGTGCAAACACCAACTTGAGGATCTCAAAGAAAATCGAGGGGTTTACAGGGACCTTAGAGGTCTTCTAGAAAGTGCCCCTTCATTTTACGGATGTGAAAACTGAGAAGGTAGGTCGCACAGCTGCTAAGTGACAGCTGATGAGTAAGAAACGCTATTTTTGTGTTGTTAAAGGGTTTGCACCGGATCCTGACAGCCTCTCTCTGGCTCTGGTGAAATCAACTGTCATCAGCCTCAGAACACCAGACAGGTAAAGCAATCCAGCCGTCCTCCAGGGGCAGACCCGGAGGTTCAACTGGGGGACAAAAATGCCCCAAAGCCAACAAGACTTGGGGATCAGGGCAAGGAAAGCACAGGCACGCGAAGGATTTCTAACCATTAGGAGGACGGCGTAGGAGCCCTTACCTAAGGGGCACAGCAGAGGGGACTCAGCACACCTCCTGGGTGAAGGGCTCAGCTGCAACTTGAATTCTACCTACTGCAAACAATGCAACCTAATCATTTGTACCCTCATATTAATGTGAAATTAAAAATAAGTAAGTAAAAACTATCATTTTAAAGGATAGGGGAAAAAAGACAAAAACAGCTGTTCGGGAATGAAGGCTTGGAAAAAGTCTGAACACAGGGTGAGCTCAGCACAAAGCAGCCCTCTTCCCGCCACAGGGGACACGGAAAGCCGCTGCCACGTACAGATCTGGCGGGAGCCTGCCTGTGAGCAGCCTCCCTCCCTCCCTACGTCCTGAGTTGTATTACAGTGGTCCCTTTCCTCCAAACATCAGAGTCACCAGCTAGCCTCCCACATGAAGTGGGCTTTCCTATATTCTTGGAAGTTGGAAACCAGTGCCCATGTCCATCAGCAGAGCCTGCTCATAAATTCAAGTTCTCTTAACCAGGAAGAGCCAGTCGCCATCAGCCCAACAGAGCCCTGGCTGTGGTGCCAAGCACCATTCTAAGCCCGCTTCATACTTAGCACAACTCAGAGTCAAGAGGTATCATTCTCCTCATTTTATAGAAGAAATAAAGGCACATGGAGGGTACATACATTGCCAAAGGTCACACAGCTTGCTTCCGGTGTCTGGGTCCGGAGGCCTTAACCATATCACAGGCATCTCCGGCCACCCCTGTAGTTTGGGCAATGCTCTCTGGACCTCTTTTAATGTGACTTGCAGGCCTGACTGGGACAGCCTGGCAACCCCTGGCGGTATGACTGAGTATGGAAAAGTGGGTGAAGCTAGAGAGCAGAGGGAGGCTGGGCCTCCTGCCTGTGGGGCTGTGATCACACAGGTCAGCAGGCCGTCCTGCTCAGCCTGTCACCATCAGCTGTCTTTCTGCTGCTCGGCAGGGCTGGGCGTGGAGATGGGGACTGCCATCTATAAGCTCTCGGGCAAAATCAACTTCCAGGTGAAGAAATCCCACACCCCTGGTAGGTTGCCCCTGCTCTGGGGTCTGAGGGCTCCAGGGCTGCTGGGAGAGACAGTGTCCACGTGGGTTCAGCTGCCTGTGCCTTTGATGTCACAGAAAGAGCAAGCGGCTTTCAGCCTGGGGCAGATGCTGCAGCCAGGCCTGCTGTGGGTTTGTTGTCATCTGAGTTCGTTTGTAAGCCATTTTAAACAAATACAAGTAAGCTGTATTTCTTGTAGACAAATGTGCTTTCAAATTTTGCGTGAATTAAACGAAGGACGGGGACAGCAGAACTCGAGGCTTCTTGCTATTACAGGACAGCTCAGGAGGCTTAATTTTCCACAGCAGACATAGCAGTAATTCCAGCGTTATTTTGACCAGTTATAAATACCAAAGACATGTGCTTGGCCGTTCAGATTCTTCCTAAAAGGACTCAAGAACTTCCAGGCTTTAGTCCATGGCTCCCAGATCTTTCTTGGGAAGCAGTAGAAAATGGGCACAGGCTTGCCGGGCCGGGAGGAGGGGCAGGATGCCCAGCACAGTGTTGGGGGCAGGGTGGGGGGATACCAGTGAACTGTCACAACGCCAGGGACAGCCTGGGGTTTTCTGGGGCTTTGAGAAGTAAAAAGATCTTTATTGCCACCAAAATTTAAGTGAAGCTTTAACAGAAATTAAATATTAAGTAAAAGAGGGGATTTCCTACTTTTCTCTTGCCAGTGACTAATAGATGGCCAATTCCAAAGTTAGCTGGTGCAGACCCCTGCAAGGTGGGGGCTGGGAGGAGACTCTCAAGGGGTGGATGTGTGGGTGAGAGAGACACACACACACTCACAGAGTAGAGCGAGAGGGGTGGCAGCCAACTTGACCTTAGGCGTGACCTGCTTGTTTCTCAGTGTGAGGGGTAGTAGCGGCCTCTGTGCTGAGCTTTGGAGGTATTGCTGGGACTGTGTGGTCACCATGTGCCCGTGGCACTGCTATTACCTAGCATCTCTACCATATCTGTGAGTAGTAGCTTTTCAGAATAGCTTGCCCAAGCTGGGCACAATGGCTCACACCTGTAATCCCAGCACTCTGGGAGGCCGAGGTAGGTGGATCACTAAAACTCAGAAGTTTGAGACCCACCTGAGCAAGACTGAGACGCTGTCTCTAAAACTACCCGGGCGTTGTGGCAGATGCCTGTAGTCCCAGCTACTGAGGAGGCTGAGGCAAGAGAATCGCTTGAGCCCAAGAGTTTGAGGTTGCTGTGAGCTGTGACGCCATCGCACTCTATGAGGGCGACATAATGAGACTCTGCTTCAAATAAAAAAAAACCCTACTCTTACAATAAGGGGATAAATCTTTCCCAATGCTTGGGTTATGTTTTCACTTTTTTCAAGTCAGCTTTTAATAGAAGGAAAGCGGGAGCCTGTCACAAGCTTGGCAATGTAATGGTAAAGGTTAAAATTAATTATGAATGAGAAATAAAAATGCATCAAAAGAGAAATATTTCTCAATTCATTAGTGATTCCCTCTTAGAGTCATGTTAACTAGCATACACTTATTTAGGTTATTAAGTATGAAATGTGTGATTTCTCTAAGTACTAAGTTTGAAAGTTGATATCTCTGATATCTCATTTTGACACTTTGTTGTTTATTTTTAAGAGACAGAGTCTTACTTTGTCACCCTCGGTAGAGTGCTGTGGTGTCACAGCTCACAGCAACCTTCAGCTCTTGGGCTTAGGCGATTCTCTTGCCTCCACCTCCCAAGGAGCTGGGACTACAGGTGCCTGCCACAACGCCCGGCTGTTTTTGGAGATGCGCTCAGGCTCGTCTCGAATTTATGAGCTCAGGCAATCCACCCCCCCTGGCCTCCCAGCGTGTTGGGATTACAGGTGTGAGTCACCATGCCCAGCCCAGATTCTTAAATGCATGCAT
>CAUYPK010158337.1:0-18832 GCA_963574355.1 Loris lydekkerianus
CCCCCTTATGCTCCATAGATGTGGTTCCTCTACTAACCTTCCCTCTATGGATCCACCCCCATCCCTTCCCCTCTCCCTCCTCTTCCCTCTGTCATCCTAGGCTATAATTGTGTTTCATTTTTCATATGCAAGTGTGAGTGATTATAAATTGGTTTCACAGTAGTACTGAGTACATTGGATTTTGTTTTTCCATTCCTGAGATACTTTACTAAGAAGAATATTTTCTGGGTTCATCCATGTAAACATAAAAGAGGTAAAGTCTCCATTTTTTAATGCTGTATAGTATTCTATGGTATATGTATACTATAATTTATTAATCCATTCATGGGTCAATGGGCACTTGGGCTTCTTCAATGACTTGGCAATTATGAACTGAGCTGCAATGAACAATTTGGTGAAAATATCTTTATTCCCAAATGATTTTTGGTCCTTTGGGTATACTCCTAGTAGAGGAACTCTAGAATCAAACGGCAGGTCTACATTTAGATCCCTGAGTGTTCTCTAAACTTCCTCCCAAAAGGAATGTACCAGCTTGCATTCCCACCAGCAGTGCAGAAGTGTTCCCTTTTCTCCACATACACATGAACATCTGTGGTTTTGGGATTTTGAGGAGTATAAATTTCTTATACCCATGAAGGGATGAACAAATTGTCGTATATATATATGTGCCATGGAATATTATGCAGCCTTAAAAAATATGGAGACTTTACCTCTCTTAAGTTTACATGGATGGAGCTGGAACATATCCTAATTAGTAAAGTATCTAGAATGGAGGGAAAAAATATATACACTATACTAAGTACTATTATGAAACCAATTTACAATTACTCACACTTTCATATGAAGAATAGATCACAACTATGACACCGGATGAATGAGGGAAGAGAGCAGAGGGGAAGGGATGGGGGACGTCAGATCAAGGGAGGGTGAACGGTGGGATTACACCTGTGGTGCATAATGGAAGGGTACATGTTGGATCGATAAGAAAGTATAAATGTCTTAACACAATAATTAGGTAAATGAGATGAGGTATATTAAAAAAATTATATAGCATGATCAAGTTGGCTTTATTCCAGGGTTACAGTGTTGATTCAACATATGCTAATGTATAAACATAATACATCACATAAATAAAATAAAGAAACAAAGACCCTGTGATTCTCTCAATTGATGCAGAAGAAGGTTTGATAATACCCATCATCCTTTCATGATCATAACACTTAAGAAAATAGGCATAGAAGGGACATTTCTTAAACTGATAGAGGCCAACTATAGCAAACCCACAGCAAATATCATACTGAATGGAGTAAAATTGAAAACATTTTTCCTCAGATCATGAACTAGGCAAGGATGCGCGTTGTCTCCACTTCCTTTAAACATAGTAATTGAAGTCTTAGCCATTGCAGTTAGACAAGAGCAGACAAACAAGTGTATCCAAATAGGATCAGAGGAGAACAAACTCTCACTCTTCGCAGATGATATTAATATAATTCTATAGCTGATAAACCCCAGAGACTCCACTACAAAACTCTTAGAAGTGATCAGGGAATACAGCAGCATCTCAGGATACCAAACCAATACTTAAAATCAGTAGCTTTCATATATAACAACAATAGTTGAGGTGAAATATAATATGAAGGAATGGCTCTATTTATTTCTTTAACTGTAGTGCCAAAGAAGATGAAATATCTGAGAATTTCCCTTAAAAAAATGAAGTGAACAATTTCTATAAAGAGAACTATAAAACTCTGAGAAAAGAAATAGCTGATGATGTTAATGAATAGAAAAACATACCATGTTCATGGCTGGGAAGAATCAACATTGTTAAAAGGTCCATATTATTCAAAGCAATCTACAGATTTAATTCAATCCCTATTAAAGCACCATTGTCATACTTTATAGAGCTTGAAAAAATAGTGCTTCAATTTATATGGAATCAGAAAAAAACCTGGAATCCCCAAACATTACTCAGAAATAAAAAACAAATCAGGAGGTATCATGTTATAAGACTTCAGGCTATGCTGTAAATCTATAGTGATCAAAACAGCAGGGTACTGGCATACTGGCACAAAAACAGAGAGGAATATTTCTTTAACAAAATAGAGGACCAAGAGGTGAACCCAGCTACTTATCATCATTTGATCTTTGATAAGCCTATCAAAAACATAAATTGGAGGAAACACTCCCAATTTAACAAATGGTGCTGGGTGAACTGACTGGCAACCTGTAGAAGACTGAATCTGGACCCCAACTTTCACCATTAACAAAAATTGATTCTCACTGGATAAAAGATTTAAATTTAAGACATGAAAACATAACAATACTAGAAAAGAGGGCAGGGAAAACACTTCAAGAAATTGACCTGGGAGAATATTTCATGAGGAGGAACCCCCGGTCAATGGAAGAAACACCAAAAATCCATTACTGGTGTCTGATCAAACTAAAAAGCTTTTGAACAGCCAAGAGAACAGTAAGTAAAGGAAACAGACAGCTTTCAGAATTGGGAGAAGATTTTTGCAGGTTATGCTTCCAACAAAGGTCTGATAACTAGAATCCATGGAGAACTCAAACTAATCAATAAAAAAGAACAAATAACACCATTTCTATGTAAGCAAGAGACTTGAACAGAAACTTCTCTGATGAAGACAGGTACATGGCCTACAAACACATTTAAAAATGCTCATCATCTTTAATCATCAGAGAAATGCAAATAAAAACTTTGAGATATCATCTAACTCCAGTAAGATTAGCCCACATAACAAAATCTCCAAACTACAGATGTTGGCATGGATGTGCAGAGAAGGGAACACTCATACACTGCTGGTGGGAATGCAAGATAATATGTCCTTCCTGGAAAGAAGTTTTGAGAATAATCAAGGAACCAAAAGTAGACCTGCTGTTTATCCCTGCATTTCCTCTATTAAGTATATACCCAGATGATTAAAAATCATTTTACAACAAAGATAATTGCACCAGCATGTTTATTGCAGCCCAATTCATAAATGCTAAGGCATGGAAACAGCCCAAGTGCCCATTGACCCGTGAATGGATTAATAAATTGTGGTATATAAGCACCCTGGAATACAATGCAGCCATAAAAAAAGATGAAGACTTTACATCATTAATGTTTAACTGGATGGAGCTGGGACATATTATTCTTAGTGAAGTATCTCAAGAATGAAAAAAATGGTGTCCAATATACTCAATAGTACTATGAAATCAGTATGTAATCACCTACACATTCATATGAATGGTTAAACATAACTATAGTTGAAAAGTAGAAGGAAGGAAGAGAGAGCAGAGATTGGAGGGGAGGGAAAGCAGTAGGGAGAGCATTTGGGGGTACCTCACCTAATGTGCATGATACAATTACACATTTCAAAACTATTATGAAAAAAGTATAATTGCAATGAGTGTGCTAATCAGTCCAATGTAAGCATTGCATATTGTATATCAAATCAGTACACTGAACAATTTAAATGCATCAATGTACACCATTTTTATTTAGTAAAAACAATTAAAAATTTAAAAAAATGAATGATAGAAGAAAAAAATAAAAAGGAAAAAATAAGTGGGAGCTTTAAACCTGCTCAAGAGTTTCACAACTCTCATGTGGTTGTGGCTCCTTACTTGTGTTTGTCTGTTAAAGAAATCTCAGCCTGTAAGCAGTAGGTTCACACACACACACAAAAGTATATTTTCAGCTATGAGGTTATAACATTCACACTTTTTCTGCACTTTAACTCTAAAATCAAATAAACATACTGTACTTAATACATAAAATTATGTCACTGAAAAAGGTTTATATCATTTAATATATACTCCTTCCCTAAGCATAGAAAGCAAAGGAAGGCAGGAAAGATTAATAATATCCCAGTAGGCAGTACATAAGCAAAACATACATGTGAACCCATTAATATTCTGATATTTAAAAAAAATAGAATATTCCTGTAGAACTGAATAAAATATCTCTAGTCATACAGAATGATGTAATGAGAAAAATGAATTATGCTAAGGTATGTTCTTATCAATATAAGATTTTTAGAAAATGAAAAAATTATGTATATGTAAATAAATTATTTTATTCTTTTTCTCTCTTTACCCTCTTGTGTGCATTGTTTCCTGAGAAAATAATCTCAAGGACTTACTTTTGGAAACGGTACAATGTATTCAGAAGCTAGAAACCCATTGTAATCCCTTTAGGTATTCTGACAAATTATGAAATTGATATAATAGAACTTACCTATATATTCACTGTGAATAGTGTCTGAATTAATTGGCTGACTGCAACTTTTCAGGGCGAGTAAATTAAGAAGGCAATCTACCCTGGCCGGGGACTCCACCAGCAACCGTTGGGCCACTGCTGGCAACCGCCTGGTCCCCCGCCCTGCTCCCTCCACTGGCTGGTGTCTGCAAGCCCACCCCTGCCAGAGACTCCACTGCCAAACACTCAGCCCCATGCCCCACGTCTGCCGGGCCTCCACACACCCTTGCCAGGAAGTAGGGAGCTGCACAACCTGCTTCCTCCCTCCCTTACCCTCTCTGCCTCCGCACCGACCCGCCTATCTTGCCAGGGACTCTGGAAGCTGCGCAACCCTTGTCCTCCCTCTGGAGCCTTCCTCCTGAGCAGAAATGGCTGGAGACCCAAGCTCTCTGTGCCAAAGTCACCAGGCACCAGGTACTCCCAGAACCATGTGTATCATCCCTTGCCCTGTTGCTGGATCTGGGTGTGCCATACTCCGGAGCTGCTCCCACAGGCAGAACTCCCTCGCTAGGGAAGTCTCAGAGTAGCTACACCAGGTCACGCCCTACAAAGATCCAGCAACAATAGAGTGATCCCGCTGGGGTCTAAACTTAGAGAGACACCTCCACATCTCTAAGAATGGCCAGAGGCAATGGTGATAAACAATAATGGAATAATGGGTGGAATCAATGAAAAAGCTCTGGCAATATGAATAATCAGAGTAGATCAACTCACCCAAGGAAAAACAAAGCAGACACAGCACAAGATCCCATACATAAACAAATGGCTGAGATGTAAGAAATTGAACTCAGAATCTGGATAGCAAATAAGATTAGATTAGAATGTCAAGCAGCAATCCAAAAGATATCTCAAGAATTCAATGAATTCAAAGACAAAATGACCAAAGATTTGGACACATTGAGACAAGAAAGATCTGAGAAATACAGTAGAATCCCTAAGTAATAAAATGGAGCAAGCAGAAGAAAGGATTTCTAACATTGACGACAAAGCTTTTGAATGCTCCCAAACCTTCAAAGAGGAAGAGAAATGGAGGGCAAAAACAGATCACTCCCTCGGAGAGCTATGGGATAATTCGAAGAAAATCAATATTCACCTTATAGAGATCCCCAAAAGCAATGAACTGGCTTCACAAGGCACAGAGTCTCTTCTTCATGAGATTATGAAAGAGAACATTCCAGACATGCCAAGAGATTCTGAAATTCAGATAGCAGTTTCAGAACTCCAGCATGTCTCAACACGAATAAGGCATCCCCCAGACACATCATAATCAATTTCACTAAAGTTTCTATGAAGGAGAAAATTCTGAAAGCAGCCAGATGTAAGAAAACCATAACCTACAATGGGAATAATATTAGAATAACTGTAGATCTCTCTTCTGAAACCTGTCAAGCTAGAAGAGGATGATCATCGACTTCGAATCTCCTGAAACAAAAAAACTTTCAACTCAGGATCCTGTATTCAGCTAAACTGGGTTTCATTTATGATTGAGAAATTAAATACTTTAATGACATTCACATGTTGAAGAAATTTGCCGTAACTAAACCAGCACTCCAGGATATTATCAGGCCTATCCTCCATAATGACTAGCATAATCCTACACCACAAAAGTAAACTCACCCAGAAACTTTTGATCAAATTCCAACTTCCACATTCGCAAAAGGATTAAAAATGTCCACTGGACATTTGAAAGGCTTATCATTATTCTCACTTAATGGGAATGGTTTAAATTGTCCTCTAAAGAGGCACAGTTGACTATCTAGATACAAAAACTCAGGACAGATATCTACTGCATACAAGAATCTCATCTTACCTTAAATGATAAATATAGACTCAAAGTGAAGAGATGGTCATCTATATTCCAGGCAAATAGAAAGCAGAAAAAAGCAGCTGTTTCAATCCTATTCACAGATACAATAGTCTTTAAACCAAACAAAATAAGGAAGGATAAAGATGGACACTTCATATTTGTTAAAGGTAATACTCAATATGATGAGATTTCAATTATTGATATTTTTGTACTGAACCAGAATGCACCTCAATTTATAAGAGAAACTCTAACAGACATGAGCAACTTGATTTCCTTCAGTTCCATAGTATTTGGAGATTATAACACCCCTTTAGCAGTGTTGGATAGATCTTCCAAAAAGAAGCTAAGCAAAGAAATTTTAGATTTAAGCTTAACCATTCAACACCTGGATTAAACAGACATTTACAGAACATTTCAAACCACAAAAACAGAATAACATTCTTCTCATCAGCCCACAGAACATACTCCAAAATCGATCACATCCTAGGTCATAAGTCTAAACTCAGAAAAATTTTAAAAACAGAAATTATTCCTTGCATCTTCTCAGACCATCATGGAATAAAAGTTGAACTTAATAACAACAGGAATCTGCATACTTATACAAAAACATGAAAGTTAAATAACCTTATGCTGAAGGATAGATGTGTCATAGACGAGATTAAGAAGGAAATTAACAAATTATTGGGAGAAAAAGTCAATGAAGAAACGAATTATCAGAACCTCTGGGATACTGAAAAGGCAGTCCTAAGAGGGAAATTTATAGCACTGCAAGCCTTCCTCAAGAAAACGGAAAGAGGAAGTAACAACTTAATGGGATATCTCAAGCAACTGAAGAAGGAAGAACATTCCAACCTGAAACCCAGCAGAAGAAAAGAAATAACCAAAATTAGACCAGAATTAAATGAAATTGAAAACAAAAGAATTATACAACAGATCAATAAATCAAAAAGTTGGTTTTTTTGAAAAGGTCTATAAAATAGATAAACCTTTGGCTAACATAACCAGGAAAAAAGGATAAAATCTATAATTTCATCAATCAGAAATGGTAAAGACGAAATAACAACAGACCACTCAGAAATTCAAAAAATCCTTAATGAATATTACAAGAAACTTTGCTCTCAGAAATATAAAAATCTGAAAGAAATTGACCAATACTTGCAAGCATGCCACCTACCAAGACTTAGCCAGAATGAAGTGGAAATCTTGAACAGGCCTATATTAATTTCTGAAATAGCATCAACTATACAAAATCTCCCCAAAAAGAAGAGCCTAGGACCAGATGGCTTCACATCAGAATTATACCAAGCCTTTAAAGAATAAATAGTGCCTATATTACTAAACCTCTTCCAAAATATAGAAAAAGAAGGAATACTACGCAACACATTCAATGAAGTGAACATCATCTTGATTTCTAAACCAGGGAAAGACACAACAAGAAAAGAAAATTATACACCAATATCACTAATGAATATTGAAGCTAAAATATTCAATAAGATCCTAACAAACAAAGTTCAACAAACAATAAAAAAAAAATTATACAACATCACCAAGTGTGATTTATCCCATGGTCTCAAGGCTGGTTCACTATACATAAATCTATAAATGTAATTCAGCACATAAACAAAATAAAAAATAAAAACCATCTGATTCTCTCAAATGATGCATAAAAAGCTTTTGATAATATCCAGCATCCCTTCACGATCAGAACACTTAAGAAAATTGGTATAGAAGGGACATTTCTTAAACTGATAGAAGCCATATACAGCAAACCCACAGCCAACATCGTGTTGAATAGAGTTAAATTAAAATCATTTCCACTCAGATCAGGAACCAAGAAAAGTTGCCCATTGTCTCCATTTCTCTTTAACATTGTAATGGAAGTTTTAGCCATTGCAATTAGGAAATAAAAAGTGATCAAGGGTATCCACATAGGGTCAGTAGAGATTAAACTTTCACTCTTTGCAGATGATATGATTGTATTTCTGGAAAACACCACGGATTCTACTAAAAAACTTTTAGAAGTGATCAAGGAATACAGCAATGTCTCAGGCTAAAAAATCAACACCCATAAATCTGTAGCCTTTATATATATATAAACAATAGCCAAGCCAGAAAAACAGGAATAGACTCTATTCCTTTCACAGTAGTGCCAAAGAAGATGAAGTATTGGGGAGTTTACCGAACAAAAGACGTGAAAGATCTCTATAAAGAGAATTATGAAACTTTAAGAAAAGAAATAGCTGAAGATGTTAACAAATGGAAAAACATACCATGGCCATGGCTGGGAAGAATCAACATTGTTAAAATGTTTATACTACCCAAAGCGATATATAATTTTAATGCAATTCTTATTAAAGCTCCACTGTCATATTTTAAATACCTCAAAAAAATAATACTTCATTTTATATGGAATCAGAAAAAAAACTCAAATAGCAAATACATTATTCAGAAATAAAAACAAAGCAGGAGGAATCATGCTACCAGACGTGAGACTTTACTATAAATCGATAGTGATCAAAACAGCATGATACTGGCACAAAAACAGAGGGGTAGATGTATGGAACAGAATAGAGAACCAAGAGATGAATCCAGCTACTTACCGTTATTTGATCTTTGACAACCCAATTAAAAATATTCAATGGGGAAAAAGACTTCCTATTTAACAAATGGTACTGGGTGAACTGGCTGGTGACCTGTAGAAGACTGAAACTGGACCCACACCTTTCACCATTAACTAAGATAGACTCTCACTGGATAAAAGATTTAAACATAAGGTATAAAACTATAAAAATACTAGAAGAAAGTGCAGGGAAAACTCTTAAAGGAATTGGCCTGGGTGAATATTTTATGAGGAAGACCCCCGCCCCAGGCAATTGAAGCAGTATCAGAAATACACTACTGGGGTCTCTGTGCCTGTGGTTCAAGCGGCTAGGGTGCCAACCACATACACCAGAGCTGGCGGGTTCAAATCCAGCCCAGGCCCACCAAAAAACAATGACAGCTGTAACCAAAAAATAGGTGGGTGTTGAGCCCATTGCCTGTCGTCCCAGCTACTTGAAAGGCTGAGGCAAGAGAATCGCTGAAGCCCAGGAGTTGGAGGTTGCTGTGAGTTGTGATGCCATGGCACTCGACCCAGAGCAGCAGCTTAAGGCTCTGTCTCAAAAAAAATACACTACTGGGACCTGATCAAACTAAAAAGCTTTTGCACAGCCAAGAATATAATAAGTATAGCAAGCAGACAGCCCTCAGAATGGCAGAAAATATTAGCACGCTATACCTCTGGCAAAAGTTTAATAACCAGAATCTACAGAGAATGCAAATATATTAGCAAGAAAAGAACAAGTGATCCCATCTTAGGGTGGACCAAGTACTTGAAGAGAAACTTCTCTAAAGAAGACAGGTGCACGGGCTTCAGACACATGAAAAAATGTTCATCATCCTTAATCATCAGAGAAATGCAAATCAAAACTACTTTGAGATATCACCTAACTCCAGTAAGATTAGCCCACAGAACAAAATCCCAAAACCAGAGATATTGGTGTGGATGTGGAGAAAAGGGAACACGTCTACATTGCTGGTGGGAATGCACACTAATACGTTCCTTTTGGAAGGATGTTTGGAGAATACTCAGAGATCTAAAAACAGACCTACCATTTGATCCTATAATTTCTTTACTATATATATACCCAGAAGACCAAATATCACACTATAACAAAGACATCTGTACCAGAAAGTTTATTGCAGCCCAATTCATAATTGCTAAGTCATGGAAGAAGCCCAAGTGCCCATTGACCCACGAAGGGATTAACAAATTGTGGTACATGCATACCATGGAATATTATGCAGACTTAAAGAAAGATGGAGACTTTACCTCTTTCATGTTTACATGGATAAAGATGGAACATATTTTTTTTAGCAAAGTATCTCAAGAATGGAAGAAAAAGTATCCAATGTACTCAGCCCTACTATGAAGCTAATTTATAACTTTCATATGAAGGCTATAACCCAAATATAGCACAAGGATATGGGGAAAGGGCCAAGGGAGGGAAGGGAAGGGAGAGGTTGGGGTGGAGGGAGGGTGATTTGTGGGGCAACACCTATGTTGCATCTTAGAATGGGTACAGGCAAAAGTTACTAAATGCAGACTACAAATGTCTTCATACAATAACTAAGAAAATGCCATGAAGGATATGTTTGAATATGCCATGAAGGATATGTTTGAAGGCTATGTATGAAACAGTTTGATAAAAAATATTTCAGATTGTATATAAAACCAGTACATTGTAGCCCTTGACTGCACTAATGTACACAGCTATGTTTTAATAATAATAAAAAAGGCAATTGAATGTTGCAGATAGGAAAGTCATGCAGTTTTCTTACTTTTCTGGGGGAAAAGAGCCATTAGGAATACCACAAAGGTGTGAATTATGACAATTTATGAAGGTTACACAATTACTAACTTATTGAATATAACTTTTGAATCAAAATCATTCTTACTACCATATTTAAGCCATTTTTACCATACCATAGCATGAATTACACCTTCATTAATAGACATATTTATAGATACCCTTACTATGAGAAACCCTAATTTTATTTGCAGGAAAGCTGACAAGAAATAATGCCAAAATCCTGTTTATCATTGTCTAGACTCAAACTCTAAATCTTAGGAAATTCATTTTCCTGAGCACCACAGAGTTATCCACTTAGAGAGATTTTAGAAAATAGTTTAAATATTTAAAAAAAAATTATAAAACATTTGATCTTCAAAATGAATTTGAAGACACAGGCTAATAGCACTGTTAAATGTTCCACAAATATTACCCAAATCAAAAGAATAAACAAAAGCAAAGTACCCTCCAATTTTTAAGCTCATATGCCTATGAAGCTACTTTGGCCAATCATTCTGTTATCAAATGTCCTCTGACTTATACACCTGTTCCTTTTGGCATCTTTCACTGGTCATTTATCACCTATTCTTTTTTTTTGTGTGTGTGTGTGTGTGGTTTTTGGCCAGGGATGGGTTTGAACCCGCCACCTCTGGCATATGGGACCGGCGCCCTACTCCTTGAGCCACAGGCACCACCCTTATCACCTATTCTGTTCTTAGTTTCTTTACGTCTTTCCCCTGGGGTAATCTTTGATACTGAGAGTCTATCCATTTTCTGCCAGCAGTGTTCTATTATTTAGAAATTTGTTTTCTTGTTCCACAATATTAAAGAAAACATCTAAATTTCCATTTTCTAAAAAAAAAAACTTGAGGCTGGGCAATATATAAAGGTAAGAAGTTTATTTGGCTCATGGTTTTGTACGTTATACAAGAAACATGGAATGAGCATCTACATCTGTTTTAGGCCTCAGGTTGGTTTCATTCACGGCAGAAGGAGAAGAAGAATTGGCTTGTACAGAAATCAGAAGGCAGTATAGGAAGAGAGAGTGTGTGTGCAGCAGGCTCTTTTTAAAAGCTTCTCTTGTGAGAACTAATAGAGCAAGAACTTATCCACGAGGGCATTAATCTATTCATGAGAAAATCGCCCCCATGACCAAAACACCTCCCATCATGCCGCACCTCCAGCACTGAAGATCACATTTCAACATGTGATTTGCAGAGTACAATATATATATATATATAACTATATATATATTCATATATATATATAGTACTATATATAGTACTATATATATATATATAGTGCAACCCATGTTCATAAATTGGAATAATTAATATTGTTCAAATTGTTATACTATGCAAAGAAATCCACACATTCAATGCAATGTCTACAAAAATACCAGTAACATTTGTCTTAACAAATGGTACTGGGTGAATTGGCTGGTGACTTGTAGAAGACTGAAACTAGACCCACACCTTTCACCATTAACAAAAATTGACTCTCTTTGGATAAAAGATTTAAACTTAAGACATGACACTATAAAAATTCTTCGAGAGAGTGGAGGGGAAGCACTTGAAGAAATTTGCCTGGGAGAATACTTTATGAGGAGGACACCCCGAACAATTGAAGCAACATCAAAAATACATTACTGGAATCTGATCAAACTAAAAAGCTTCTGCACTGTCAAGAACATAGTAAGTAAAGCAAGCAGACAGCACCCAGAATGATTTAGGATATTTTCAGGTTATGTTTCTGACAATGGTTTGATAGCCAGAATCCACAGACAACTCAAACTTATTAATAAGAAAAAACAAGTGATCCCCTTTCATTGTGGGAAAGAGATTTAAACAGAAGCTTTATGGAAGAAGATAGGCACATGACCTACAGACATGAAACAATGCTCATCATCTTTATTCATCAGAGAAATGCCAATCAAAACCACTTTGAGATATCATCTAACTCCAGTAAGATTAGCCCACATACAAAATCCCAAAACCACAGATGTTGATGTGGATGTGGAGAAAAGAGAACACTTCTTCACTGTTGGTGGGAATGCAACCTAATAGGTTCCTTTTGGAAAGAAGTTGGGAGAACACTCAGGAATGTAAAGGTGGTATACCTGCCGTTCAACCCTGAAATTCCTCTAGTAGGTGTATATCTAAAAGACCAAAAATCACTATGTAACAAAGATATTTTCTCCAGAATGTTCATTGCAGCTAAATTCATAATTGCCAAATCATGGAAGAAGCCCAAGTGCCCATCGACCCATGAATGGATTAATAAATTTTGGTATATTTATACCATGGAATACTATGCAGCCTTAAAAAGAGATGGAGATTTTACTTCCTTTATGTTTACATGGATAGACCTGGAACACATTCTTCTTAGTAAAGTATCTCAAGAATGGAAGAAAAAGTATCCAATGTACAAGCATCCAAAGAAACCAATTTATAATCACTCACACTTTCATATGAAAGATAAATCACATTTATAGCCCAGGATCAAGGAGGGAAGAGGAAGGCGATAATAGGGGAGGGGGAGGTTTCATAGAGGGAGGGTATACCATGGGACCACACCTATGGTGCATATTACAAGTATACATGTCAAATTTACTAAGTATAGAATATAAATGTCTTAACACAATAATTAAGTAAATGAGGTGAAACCTCGTTTAACTAATTTGATCTATAATAACTAATTTGATCTAAGCATTCCAAATCATCACATTGTACCCCATAAATGCATTAATATACATACAATCTGTATGTATATAACTTAATAAAACAAATACCAATAATGGTTTTCAAATATATAGTAGAAATAATCCTAAAATTTGTATGAAACCAAAAATAGCCTGAATATTCAAAGCAATCCTGAACAAAAAGAACAAAGGTACAGGCATCATACTACCTGACTTCAAAATACATTACAACACCACAGTAATCAAACATTATGGCATTAGTATATAAACAGACACCAGGCCAATGGAACAGAATTAAAAACCCAGAAATAAATTTACTTGTTTACAGCCTACAGATTTTTGACAAAGGTACCAATAACATACATTGGGGAAAATATGAAACTAGACTCCTATCCTTCGTATACAAAAATCAACTCAAAATACATCAAAGAGTTAAACATAAAACCTGAAACTATAAAACTACTAGGAGAATACATAAGGAGAAACACTTCAGGACATTAGATTAGGGGAAAAGTATATGAATAGGACCCCAAAAGCACAAGAATAAAAAATAAAACAGACAAATAAAACTATATCAAACTAAAAAGCTTCAGCAAAGCAAAGGAAACAAAAGGAGTGAAAAGACCACCATACAATCCAGCATCTTCACTACTGTATATTTATCCAAAAGAAAGGAAATCAACACATCAAAGTCATACACACTCTGTCATGTTTATAGTAGCAGTATTTACAATAGACAAATGTAGTATTAAACTAAGTGTCTATTAACGGATAAATGAATAAAAAGATGTATGTTCATGCAATTGAATATTATGTGGCCATATGAAAGAATAAAATAGTATCACTTGTAGCAAAGTGGATAGAACTGGAGGTCATTATGTTAATAAAATAAGCCAAACATGAAAGGTAAATATCACATGCACACACTTGTATGTGGTAGCTATAAAAGTTGATCTCATATAGATACAGAGTAGAATGATAATTACAAGATTCTGGGATGAATTGGATGTATGTATAGGGGAATGAAAAGAGGTTGGTTAATTAATACAAATGTACAGTTGTATAGCAGGAATAAGTTTTAATGTTTGATAATATAGTAGGGTGACAGTAGTTAATAATAACGTGTACATTTCAAAATGTGTAGATATGAGGACTTGAAATGTTCTCATCACATAGGTATAATAAATGTACATGATGATGGGTTTCTAATACCCTGATTTTCTCATTACAAATTAAACCATGTTGGAGGAAAATGGCAGAATGGAAGCAGCCAACAGGCACACCACTATCAAGAAAATGATCATAAGTGGTAGGAAGATACCTAATTATGGATAGCTCTACTCAGGAGAAACATTTGAAACCCCAGAGAAGCAATATGGGATACTCACAGTGAAGGAGAAGGTGATGGAGCAATTCATTCAATAAAATCAAAAGAATCTGACTCGGCACCGCTAGCTCAAGCGTCTAAGGCAGCAGCCACATACACCAGAGCGGGTAGGTTCGAATCCAGCCCAGGCCTGTCAAACAATGATAACTACAACCAAAAAGATAGCCGGGCATTGTGGTGGGCACCTGCAGTCCCAGCTACTTGGGAGGCTGAGGCAAGAGAATCACTTAAGCCCAGGAGTTGGAGGTTGCTGTGAGCTGTGATGCCACAGCTCACCACCCAGGGCGACAGCTTGAGGTTCTATCTCAAAAAAAAAAAAAAAAAAAAAAAAAAAAAATCAAAAGAATCTGTGAGGAGGCATCCATATGTGGGTAAGATTAGGAGGATAAGACACTGGGGCACAGTACTCATCCTGCAGGGAGCTGCCTAGAGCCTGCACAGGATCACTAAACTGGAGAACAGGAACAGTAAGCATCTCGTGGCTGCTGACCCTAGGTTTCTTTAGCTGACACCATCCTAAGCTCTCAGTTACAGGGCACCACGTCTGCACTAGACTCAGACTTGCACCAATAGCCTTTAATTGCCCCCATCAGGATATGGAGGGAATAAACAGTGGACACTCCCCTGGGCTGTGCCCCTTGACAGTGAGCTGAGAACTCTTCATCCCCAGCATGGTGGTATCTGAGCAGAAGAGTTGCTTACGGTGCCACAGGCTTGACCTGGAAAGCTTTGAGGAGCTGCCTAGGTGGGACTTGGGTGGGGGGAAGAACTCTTGGTCTCTAGGTGGTTGGTACCAACCCCAGCCCAACTTTGTATCCACAGTCCCTGAGCCAGTGGAACACTTACCATCTGCTGTCTCTGCCTTGTTGGGCCCCAGTTACTTCTCTAAGGCTCTTGTTCCAGAACCCAAGCTTCTGCCCCTGTGGCTCCAGAGATCCTGTGAGGACTAAGACACCACCCCTGAGATTCCAGTGCTGTATCTGAATCCCCAGGACCTCAAACTGTGGCTCTATCACTATGGTTGGGACAGTGAAAATGTCACAAAGTCCACCACCTTGCCAGAGATCCCCAATCCTCAAGCCACCACTACACTTGGATCAGATTCAAGACTATACATCCATGACCACTGCCTAGACAGCTGCTGCTGTCACCTCTATGGGGAGACTTGAGGCAAAGCTATCTCCACAACACTAGCCACTCTGGAGAGTTTCTCACCTAGCCCCTGACTTGAACTTCCTAAAATAATCTAGGGAACAACCCACCACCCTATACAAAGATCATCCAGCACTGGCTTGAACTGTAAGTATCCCAGGTAAATACAACAAAACAGAAGAGCTGCACTACAGGATTTTAGTGGACATGACCTTCCATTGCTTCATAAGCATCTTAGAGTAGGAAAAAGCTGCAATATAGGGAACTAGATACATCAGGAGCGCTCCCATAAAAATAACAGTTGCTCCATAAACCTATTAGACCTGATCCAAAGAAAGAGGATTCAGATGAGAAGAAACCAGCAAAAGAATCCTGGCAACATAAAAAAAAAAAAAAAAAAAAAATCATTGAGGGGGTAAAGTATGATGACAGGCAGGAAGGACATTTAGCTGAGCCTTCCCAGAGCAAAAGGGCAGAGGGAGAGAGTTGTATCAGTTCCAGTGTGGAATACTGGCATACAGCAGTGGTTCACAGTGTGCAGAATGAAGGTGGACAACTGGATTTGGCCACAACTTTAGAGAACTAACACACTTGGACAAGTTTCTGCAAGCATGCCCAGACTGTCAGTGGCAGAGGCAGCCAGCGCTCCATGGAGATCCCAGAGGAGACCTCTTGCAGTTTTCAGTTTTTTGGGGGGAAGCTGGGTGTTGAGTTGAAAGACTGGAAAAAGGTGCTCTCTCCAGAAGAATTTGGCGGCCAGATTGGGGTGCTGTCTGGAGCAGCTCTACTGCGGTTTGGCAACTGGTGAAGTATCCATAGGGGAAAAGTTCCTGGACAAGGGGAAGCCATTGTGGGGAAGAGTTCCAGTAGCTTGTATAAGTGGGCATCTTGCTGGGCACATGTGGGGAGCAGACCTTTGCTAGTGTCAGGCTCAGGGACTCTGAAAACATTGGAGAAGTGAGCACTCCTGAGAAGAATTTGGGGGCCAGTTTGTGGTGCTTTCTGGAGAAGTCCTGTTGCAGTTTGGCAGTAGGTGAAATATCTGTGTGAGAAAATTTCCCAGTCAGGGAGACACCAGTGTGGCGAAGGGCACTAGAAGCTTGAGTAAGCGGGCCTCTGGCTGGGAACCTAAGGTTCTGGGGTATAGGTTCTGCCTGTGTGGAGTGGACCTTCACTCGGGACAGGCTTAGCGACTCCCGCTCTCCATGGGAATAGTTGTGGGGGAAATCTGTGAGACCTGTCTGTGAAGAGTTGTTGAGAACTGTGGAATTCCAGATTTGCAGGAACTGAGTGCTGGGGTGAACAGGCGACCAAGAGGAACAAGTAAGCTGGTACACTGCTCTAAGCCTGGGAACCAGAGAGAGGGTAACAACTGTGATGTTTCTACCCCAAATCTACAGTGCCACCTGGTGTCCAGGAAGTACATTGCAGCATAAATCTATTCCTACCAAAGTCAAATCCCTACATCATATATATATCTGTATATAAATTGTTTGGTTATTGTTGCTTATTTTTTCTTTTGATTTTTAGTTTACCTTATTTTTTTTTCTTTGCTTTCTCTTATTTCCTTCCACAATTGTTTGCTAAGACTGCTTACCTCAGGCTATTTGACCGATTTATGTTATCTCATTTCACTGTGCTTTGCTTTTTACTAAGTTGTATGGTTGGATCTTCACGTAACTTCCATTTTTACATTCAATGAAGGCAAGGGTTTCTGTATTTTTTAAAAATTTTTTTTGTGTTGCACACTTTTAGCTTTAATTATTCACTAGTACATTCCTCTGTATTCTCTCACTTGATAGAGACTCTTGTACTCATCTCATCTCTCCCACATAAAGTGCTTTGCATAAGGTAATATATTCCCCCACCCTGTTTCTTGTTTTATATTTCTTTTTTTCTTGGTTTGTTGCCTTTCTTTTTTCTTTGTCCATCTTCCCTCCATCTCCTAAATTTGACTCAACAGTATGTTTAATTTTTCTATATATATTCTTATATACATATATGTTTTCTTTTTATTTTTCCTTTTCTTTACTTTTTTTCCCTCCTTTTCTTTGCCGAGAGTGGGTGTGACACAGCTGTGGTCTGACAGGGAGACCACCACAGTATCCTGGCTCATGAAAGCTAGGAGAACTTTCTACTGCTGGCCCTTGGAAGAAAGTAGTAGGAAGAGCATGCTGCAGAACTTTTCTATTTTTCTTTCTTACTCAATGTTTCCTTCTTAGCTTTTGTGTTTGCTCTTTTTCTTCTCTTCCTATTTTTGGTAGAGGAAGTGTCTAACTACACAGACAAGGAAGGAGTGCCTAATTTGGGGGAACCCACACAGATCAGCTCCTGATAAGCCTTGAACTATAGGCATGGCCTTAGCACTGTGCTCAACAATAACATTTATTCTTTCACTCTCATCCTCCCTTCCTGTACTCCCTCTCACCTGCTCCTCAATTTTATTTTCTTAGTCCCCTTTGCCCCCTTTTTTCTGTTTCTTTCTCTTTATTTCTTTTGCTTTTCTCTTACTCTCGCCCCCTTTATTTTCTTCTTCTGTTTCTCCTTTCCTCTTACTTCTCTTTGCTTGCTCTAACTCTTCTCTGCCTTCTGACCCCATACCAAGAGGCTTCTCCATCACCTAAACTCTGAAACAAGGTAACTTGAAGCAAAGGAGGAAGTGAGAAGAAAAAAGGTGCACAAGGAATTGAACAAGAAGAAAGCACACATAATAAGGAACCAAAAGAAAAACCCAGGCACCATGAGTAGCCAAATTAGAGCAATTCCTCCAAGGGACCACAAGGCAATTTTTAAAGAAGACTCCTCATATAAAGAATTAATGCATCTGACTGAAAGGAAATTTAAAATATAGATGATTAAGACAATAAAAGGATTGGAAGAGAAAATGGAAAAACAGAACCAAAAGTAAGATGAGAAATATGTAGAACATAGAAAAGAAGTGCATGAGCTTAAAGAAATAAAGGATCAAAACAGCATGGTACTGGCACAGAAGCAGAGAAATAGATGTCTGGAACAGAATCGAGAACCAAGAGATGGATCCAGCTACTTACCGTTATTTGATCTTTGACAAGCCAATTAAAAACACTCAATGGGGAAAAGATTCCCTATTCAACAAATGGTGCTGGGGAAA
>CAUYPK010158341.1:0-13673 GCA_963574355.1 Loris lydekkerianus
AGAAAACCCAGATTTCATTTTAGGATGAATTTTTTTTCCTGTAAAATACATTAGTTTTCATTATTGTGTGTATGAAAAGATTTTGACAATGACGGAAAAATGGGAAGATGGAGAAAACTATAAAATAGTTTCATACAAACACTAAAAAAAAAACAAAAGTTAATAGAAGTGAACTGAAAAACCTAACACTCATGAGAAAAAATGTCTCCTGCATTGCTCCATCTGATCCTGAAAGTCGGTTTTGGCAGGGAACTTTGTGTAAAAATTGTGGTAAAGTATGTGTAACATAAAATTTATCTTTTTTTTTTTTTTTGAGACAGAGTTTCACTATGTCGCCCTCAGTAGAGTGCCGTGACATTACAGCTCCACAGCTCCCAGCAACCTCAAACTCTTGGGCTGTTGTTTAGCTGGCCCAGGCTGGGTTTGAACCCACCAACTTTGGTGTATGTGCCTGGTGCCATAACCACTGTGCTATGGGCGCAGAGCCAAAATTTATCATCTTTTTTTTGCAAGTTTTGGCCAGGGCCAGGTTTAAACCTGCCACCTCTGGTATATGGGGCCAGTGCCCTATTCTTTTGAGCCACAGGAGCTGCCCAAAACTTTACCATCTTAATAGTACAGTAGTGCATCTTAATAGTACAGTAGTGCATAGTTCAGTAGTATTAAGTACACTGATATTGTTGTGCAACTAGACTCTAGAACTATTTCCATATTGCAAAATTGAAACTATCCCATTAAACAACTCTCCATTTCCCCACCCCCATCCTCTGACAACCACCATCCTACTGTCTCTATGAAGTTGGCTACTCTGGGTACCTTTTATGAGTGGAATTACACTGTATTTGGCTTTTTTATGATGACTGGCTTATTTCACTTAACATAATTTCATCAAGGTTCATCAACGTTATATGTGTCAGAAAAATAATATTACATTTTATGCATATACCATATTTTTATGCATATACCATATTTTGGTTTTTGTACATTTGTCAATGAACATCTGAGTTGCTTCTACCTTTTGCCTCTTGTGAATAATGCTGCTATGAACACAGATGGACAAATATGTTTTTGAGATCTTGCTTTCAATTCTTTTGGGGATGTACCCAGAAGTGGAACTGGGGGATCATATGGTAAATCTATTTTTAATCTTTTGAGGAATTGCCATACTGTTTTTCATAGTGGCTATACCATTTTACATTTCCATTACAAGCACACAAGAGTTGTCATTCCTTTACATCCCCACCAGCATTCTCTATTTTCTATTTCTTTTTATTATTATTATCCACCTTAATGGGTGTGAGGTAGTATCTCATTGTGGGTTTTATTTACATTTACATAATAATTAGAGATGACAAGCATCTTTTCATGTGCTTTTTGGCATTTGTATTTCTTTAGAAAAATATCTATGCTAGTACCTTGCCTATTTCTTTAATTAGGTTATTTGGAATTTTTGTTGCTGAGTTATAAGAGTCCTTGATAGATTAACCCTTTATCAGATATGACATTTACAAATATTTTTCTCATTCCACAGGTTCCTTTTTTGCTCTGTTAGTTGTATCCTTTGACACACAAATGTTTTAAATTTTTATGCAGTCCATTTTATCTATTTTTACTTTTGGTTATCTTTGGTTTTGGTGTCATATCTAAGAAATCATTGTCAAATCTGATGTCATTAAGCTTTCTCCCTGTTTTCTCCTGTTTCACAGTTTAGCTCTTATATTTAGCTTCTTGATTCATTTTGAGTTCAGTTTTGTATATGGTATAAGGTAAGGCTCCAACTTAATTTTTTTGCATATGGTTATCCATTTTTCCCAAGCCCATTTGTTCTTTCCCCATTAAATGCTCTTGGCACCTTCATTGAAAACCATTTAACTATATACATGAGGGTTTGTTACTGGAGTCTTCATTCTATCTTATTGGTCTCTATGTCTAACTTTATGTGGCAGGGAATCTTTTATGGAGAGTTCTAAAATTTTTTTTTTCAGTATAGTGATGATTTCCTCACCCACTAAGGCATAGAGTTCTAGGGGTAGGGTAACAGAGCCAGGAGAGGAATCAAACGGAAATATCTGGAATGTGAAGAAAACCTGTCAACTAATAACAACATCAGCAGTAGTACACTCAAGAAGAAAACAAGTTAACCAGAGATGTTAACTGGACACACTTTTAAAAAAGGAGCTCACTCACATTTAAAACTCCTTAAACAGTTCAGATTCAAGAAGGTGATATTTAAATTGGTTTGGGAACTTTGGGACTTGACATACATTTTCTTGTAGAATGAAGGCATATGTGCAAAGCAATCCTGAGCACAAAGAACAAAACTAGAGGCATCACACTACCTGACTTTAAAATATGTTACAAGCAACCAAAACAGCTTAGTAGTGGTATAAAAACAGACACACAGACCAATGGAATAGAACAGAAATAAATCCATGTATCTACAATGAACTGATTTTTGGCAAAGTTGCCAAAACAAACATTGGGGAAATGACATCCTCTTCAATAAATGGTGCTGGGGAAATGAGATATTCATATGTAAAACAATGAAACTAGACCCGCCATCTCTCATCATATACAAAAAATCAACTCAAAAATGGATTAAAGACTTAAATGTAAGAACATAAACTATAAAACTACTGGATGAAAATATAGGGTATACTCCAGGACATTGGCCTAGGCAAAGATTTTATGGCTAAGATCACACACAGACAACAAAAACAAAAGTTGTCAAATGGGAATATATTAAACTAAAAAGCTTACATATAGCAAAAGGAAACAATGACAGAGTAAACAGATAACCCGTTCTGAATGGGAGAAAATATTTGCGCACTATTCATTTAACAAGTGACTAATATCCAGAACATACAAAGAACTCAAATAACTCAACAACAAATATCCCAAATAATCCTATTAAAAAGTAGGCAATCTGAATAGGTGTTTCTCAAATGGAGACATACAAATGGCTAGCGGGTACACGAAAAAATGTTCAACATCACTAATCATCAGGGAAATGTAAATCAAAATCACAATGACATGTCATCTGACCTACTTAGAATGGCTACTATCAAAAAGAGAAAAAATAACAGATGCCGGTGAGGATGCAGAGAAAAGAACTCTTATACACTGTGAGTGGGAATATAAATTAGTATATCTGTGATGGAAAACAAAATGGAGGTTTCTTAAAAATTAAAAATAGAACTGTCATACCATCTACTGATCCCACTATTGAGTATTTATCCAAAGGAAAAGAAATCAGTATATCAAGAGACACTTGTCTTGCAAGTTTATTGCAGCACTATTTACAATAGCAAAGATATGGAATAAACCTAAGTGTCCATCAACAAGATGAATGGATAAAGAATATGTGGTATATATATATTTCTTTGTGTATAAAATACTACTTGTGCATAAAAAAGAATGAAATCCTGCAATTTGCAGCAACATGGATGGAACCTAAGGTCATTGTGTTAGGTGAAATCAGTCAGGCACAGCAACACCAATATTGCAGGTTGTCGCTCATATGGATGAGCTAAAAAAATTGATCTCATGGAGGTAGAGAGTAGAATGATACATACTAGAAGCTGGGCTGTGTGTGTGCGTGTGTGCACAGGAGGAATGAAGACAGGTTGGTTAACAGGTACAAAGATACAGTTAGATAGAAGGAATAAGTTCTAATGTTTCATAGCAGAGTAGGATGACTGTAGTTATTAACAATGTATTATATTTTAAAAAATAGCTAGAAGAGAGAACTTGAATTGTTCCCAACACCTAGACGTGATATATGCTCTGGGTGATGGATATCCTCAATATCTTGACTTATTACACATTCTATGCATGTATCAAAATATCACATGTACCCCACAAATATACACAAATGTTACATATCAATAAAAAAGAAGGCACACTACCGAGGGTGAAAAAGTGAGACTCTGTCTCTACAAAAATAAATAAATAAATAAATAAACAAAATAAAATAATAAAATAAAATAAAATAAAATAAAGAAGGCACGTATGGTGCCTTCCTTCTAAAGCCAGATCATAAAAGACCAAGACTATGTTTGAAAGACTGGCTATTAGTCATGAAAAAAAAAACAGTAGGCAAGAATACTGTTTTACTCTTTGAAAGGCAATGAATTGAGATAATCATTTGTTTGATATATTTTGAAAGCTAGTACTGGAGTGAAAACAGATTTAGTTTGAGGGTCAATGAGAAGATTGGTGAAGAGATGGAGAGTCTGAGCTTTCACCTCATTTACTTAATCACAGTGTTAAGATCTTTAGATTTCTTTTGTATTTTACAACACAACACAAAATTTTTTGTGTTGTATGGTAGCACATATTTAGTTGTAAATATATATGTCTATATAATATGTAACATTATATTTATATAATTGGTTTATTTATATACATTTATACACATGTTAGGAGTATAGTCTTCGATAATTTTTTTTCTTGGTAATAGAAATCAAGAAAGCCTGAAACTCATTACATTAAACAACTGCATATTTGTAGTAGATACCACTGTCACTGTTTTATAGATAAAACTATATCTGAAAATACCTAAGTCACATAGTGAACGGTGCTGCCCATTAAAAGGACTTTTTCTGTTCAGAGAAACTGAAGAGGCAACCACCAAATTGAGCCTATTTCAGGGGTGTGAGAGGGTTTAAAGAATATTGGGGCAAGGTCAGGTGCAGTAGCTCATGCTTGTAATCCCAGCACTTAGGAGGCCAAGGCTGGTAGATTGCCTGAGCTTACAGGTTTGAGACCAGCCTGAGCCAGAGCAAGACCTTGTCTCTAAAAATAACTGGGCATTGTGGTGGGCACCTGTAGTCCCAGCTACTTTGGAAGGCTGACGCAAGAGACTCACTTAAACTCAGGAATTTAGGTTGCTGTGAGCTGTGATGCCACAGTGCTTACTCTACCAAGGGTGACAAAGTGAGAATCTGTCTCAAAAAAAAAAAAAAAATAATACTGGGGCATAGTCCATTTCACTGGTAGAGGGAAAGAGGAGTTGGGGGGGGACATTTGGCAGAAGGAGGGAGGGCATGAGGTGGGATCTCACCTAATGTGCTCATTGTGAGGGTGTATAACACGTCCCCTGGGTGAGGGGCTCTTCTACAAATGGAACTTTACCTTGGAAGTGAGAACAATGTAACCTAAAACTTTTACCCTCATGTTAATTTGAATAAAGTTAAAGCAAAAAGAATATTGGGGCATCCAGAGGGGGTAAAGCAGGGAGTGGTGAGAGGTGAGAGTCATGGATATAGGCTGCTACAAGTCCATATTGTCAATATCACCAAAGTAAAAAGAAGTAGATTTTCCTCCATGCAGACGCAGCCCCAAATCTGGGTGCATAGATTGTTAAGTCGTGCACTGGCTCAAGTTGAGGCCCCTTCACCTTTATCAGTGAGCACCCATTTTTTGTTTCTTTTTTTGAGACAGAGTATCACTATGTCACCCTCAGTAGAGTGTCATGGTGTCACAGCTTATAGCAACCTCAAACTCTTGGGTTTAAGCTATTCTCTTGCCTCAGCCTCCCAAGTAGTTGGGGCTACAGGTGCCTGCCACAACACCTGGCTATTTTTTGGTTGCAGCCATCATTGTTGTTTGGCGGCCCGGGCTGCATTCGAACCCGCCAGCTCAGGTGTATGTGGCTGGTGCCTTAGCCGCTTGAGCCACAGGTGCTGAGCCCAGCTGTGACAAACTTAATCATGTTTCCTCTCTGAGCCTCAGTTTCTTCAGTTATAACATGAAAGGAGTTGAACAAGATGATCTGGAAGGTCCTTTCCAGCCATAGCACCGTATGTTCTATGCATTTTGCTGCTTAGCAATGTATGAAAATTCTCTGCCAGGCAGCCTGTGTTAGCTACATTTTACTGGCTGGTTTTGGCTCATTTTCCTAAGAGGGCATATGTTCACTCTAACTCTGTTTTTAGAGAGGGGCCATTTTTACCATTAATTGCACTGTCTTCCTCTTGCCAGTGTCTAGCGGGCCTCTCTAAAGTGGGGTAGCAGCATAGACAGCATTTACAGCCAACCGTCCAGTGGCAACTTCACTCGTTTGATTGCCTTCATCTGATGATATGCATAACTGAATACCATATTTACTCATGTGAACGTTTTCTTTCCTGGCTGTTCCTGTAGATAGCTGTGAAATCAATGGTCTAGTTAGAGTAGCTAAAGATCTGGGAATGGTGGTTTGGATCTTTCCACTTTCAATCACGAGGGTAGTTAGAGCTTTAGATGCTCTGCCTAAATGCTCAGAAGAGTTTCTGCTTTGGCTGACAAGCATTAAAGCCTAATTGGAAGACAAAAGTCTAGGGAAAGAAATAGTGTTTTCTCAAAACTGAGGGAGGAGAGGGAATGTGGGCAGATAGGCAAACATTAATAAATCAATTAAGTTCTATCTTCCCATCAATGACTAATTATTAACAGAGATTTATGACCAATTAGCTGTGTGACCTTGAAAAAAAAAAAATTGCTTTCTTTAAGGCTCAGTTTCCTTTGTTGTAAAATAAGTTTAGAGCGTAATTAAGCAAATATTTTCACTTACTCTTTTATTCTTATCCTGGAGACAGAAATATGAGCCTCTCTTCAGGTAGTTTGGGCTCCGTATATTTTAGGCTTTTCTCTGAATTACCAAACCTAGTCATCGTATTTTAAAAACAGAAATATGTGGTAAGAGTTTCTACTGCTTTTATTGGTTCCATATTCCTATGTGCCTAAACACCCTGCTAGAAAATTTTCCCTTTTACCCAATTCAGTTATCTCCAGCTACAATTAATACCGATTTCTTGTGCATAACTAACTTGTCCATAACTGAAATCCCAAACAGCCAATCACCCTTTGAAGTTGGATTCAAGGAGCTGGCAATTGGTTAGACTAGTTTTAAACAAGTTTCATATTGGACAAATGAATCACTTAAGGAGCTTATTAAAATTCTAATTCCCGGGTACCACTACAACAGATCCAGATGTAATGGGTTTGTTTGGGTGGGCAGTAGGAATCTAATATTTTAACAAGTACCCCAGATGATTTCATTTCAAGTGGCTAGTGGTCCACTTTTGGAGAAACACTTCATTTGAAAGATGGTAATGGAGAGAGGCTACTATGTATGCCAGTCTCTGCTTTGCTATTTCTCTAGCCCCTGGTTTATCTTGTTTCTGCTCTCTGTGCAGTGTCTTTTGTGAGAGAAGGAGGTACAGTGATTGCAAACTTTGTTTTCTCCAGGTTCACAAGGGTGAAGGAATTTATCCAGAGCCCCTACCCAGTAAACAAGGATTACTAGAATTTTCTCTCCTACTTTGGAACTGGTCACCGAGGCTGGACTCCTTAGAACATTCCTACCCTGACATTCAGTATAACAGGCCAAAATGAAAAGCAATCAAATGCAATAACCTTAGTCATTATCCACTAGCTGGTTTGTCTGATTCCATTGACCAGTGTCATGTTTGATGAGGAACAAAAGGAAACAATTGATAAATAAGACATTGTCCTGAGATGCTTGTCGTAGCTTTCTGTGCTAAAGGAAAATCTCTACTGTCTTCTAACAGCTGGAGTGAGCAGATGAACTGGGGGCAGAAGCCTTTGATTCCGTACCTTTGGTGTCATAGAGTTAAGAACTGAAGCAATAGCAGAGTGGAAAGGACCATTCTCAGTTTGGGGGACGAAGAAGAGCTAAGGCATATGTAGGATATCATTCCCTTATACTAATATTTAGGTAAAAAGAAGCATCCATTGATCTTGAGTAAAAGATTGTGCTGTCAGAAGATGCTTGAAAAAAATCTATGATACACTTTCATCACCTCAATTTACAGAGGGGGAAACTAAGATCCAGAGAAGGGATACGACTTCTTAAGATTGCTTCAAACCATTAAATAGTGAGCACTGATTTCAATTCTTAATTTTAATAGCTTTTAGGAGGAAAACATTAATAATAGCTAATCTTTTTGAATATTAGAGTAGGCACTGTTCTATGGACTTCATATTTAATCCCTACTACAGCAACACTGTAGGGTAGATAATATTCCAAACTTATAGATGAAGAAATTAGGTCCAGAGATGGTAAGAAAATTGTCCAAGGCCTCACAGATATCCTTAGAGTTGGGACTGGAACCCAGAGAGACTGGTTCAAGAGCCTATGAGCTTAACTACATCCTGTCTCTCAAATACAAGACATAGGACTGCCAAGCTCTTCATCAAACTCTCTCCATCCTATTCATTTCCTGCTGAAAAAAATATACATTGGGTTATGATTCAACAATTTGGAATCTTGACTAGCTTCACTGATGTTTGAGGAATCCCAACGATGAGAAAATGAGTACCCTAAGTCACCAGCCATACCTTGCATTACCACTCATGGACTCTGCCATATCACCAAGTTCATTCTGCCTTTCTATATAGTTACTTAGCATAAATGAAATATGTTCGGTACTACTCTATACACAACATATGGAATGATTGAATGATCTCTGCCCTCAAGGAAACTTTATATATAATGCATCTCTGCATTTGTACGGGCTTGCAGTCTTTGCCACATGATGCAGTGCCATTTCTAGAACTGGTCAGATTACTGATGTTAAACCCATTCAAAGATCCTGGTCCAGGATATGCACTCAGTGGTCAAGGTAGTTTCTGGAGTTTCTGAGTTATATAATGCTGGAGTTTAAAGATGGAGGGTTATGAAGGTTATAGAAAGGAGAGTCCAAAAAGCAAGTCAGTGATTCTCTCAAAACTAAAAAACTCCATGCCCATCCCTACCAACCCTGCCTAAAGTGCCTGTTTCTCAGTTTTCAGCTACATCTATCTCAGAAGAGGATCAAGTTAGGACATCAGCTCCACACTCTCCAAAATTTCAAGAGTAGCTCTCACAGAGAACAGCTAGGAAAAATGTTGATGGTAAATTAAAAAAACCTTATGGAGATGTTTCAGTCAAAAGAGAACCATACAAAAATTATGTTCTGAGGAATAGAATAATGTAAGTGGGTATCAACTTATGAGAAAATTGATTTTTACTGAATCTCATTTAGAATATGATCCTTCAAGAAGGCGGACTAGAAGCAGACTGCTCACACCACTCTTTTGTTTTTATTGTTGTGGATTCATTGAGGGTACAAAGAACCAGGTTACACTAATTGCATTTGTCAGGCTCTCACCACCTTTAGCAGAGGGTCAAGTGTTGGGACTAGAGGTTCACCTGTGGATGGACCACTTAGGAGAGAGCACTCTTTTTTGTTTTTGCTTTTTTTTGTTATTTTGTTTTGTTTTGTTTTGTTTTTATTAAATCATAACTGTGTACATTGATGCATTTATGGGGTTCAGTGTACTGATTTGCTATATAATGTGCAATGCTTAGAGAGAGCACTCTTAATCATCAGAAAAGTGACTAGAGATACCCAAAGTGGGAGAGAGAGAGGCAGGGTGATCTTCTAGGCAAGGTCATAAGTACCCTGGGGAAGCATCCACATACAGGGAAGGGTTAGTGGAGAGATTCCCAGGTGCCATGCTTCTCAAGTGGACACCAAAATCTGAGCTGCAAGGGGGCTCTGCCACCATAGCAGGCCTCCAGAGTGATCAGGTTGCTGCTTGGAGACTGCAGTAGCATTGCACCAAAAAACGGGTACAGTGGGGTCTGGCCAACTTCTGGTCCCAGGTCACAGGAAAAGATGCTAATCTGTGCTATCATTCCAAAAAGCCTGGTCTGCAGATGGGTTGGCTCCATTGCAGCTGCCTCCTCATCACAGTTCACAGAGGGAGTAGGGAGGGCAGGCACTCTCATGTACACTGCAACTGGGTGCTGTGCACTCCCCTCTCCCCCTACCAGCTGCTCCCCTGGGATCTGAGCACAGCAGTCACCCACTTGCCCTCTGCATATGCCACTGCTACCTTGCCACCTAAATAGCACTGCGACTATCACCTGGGTAGCACTATAGCAGCTGCCACCATCAGACATGGAAAGGAGAGCTCTAGCCCCTGTGACTCCTTGGCGGGGTGCTGTGAATCACCACGATCCTTCTAGCAATAGATATCCCAGGTGCTGGGACCTGAGGAGCCAGCCCACTGCCAGGTGTAGTCCTGCCACCCACCCAGGGACTGGCCAAGACCCTTGAGCTGTCTAGGCACCCATGCACCAAGTTCCTGTGACCCACCCTGCCACCGGCTACAGTTCCATGATGGGCCTAGGCACTCACTAAGGTATAGTAACCTGTCTACTCCCAGCTGCAGTCCCACAGTGTGCCCAGGCACTTGAAAAAAATCCTGTAACCTATGCAGGTACAACCCACCCAGGCACTGGCAAAGATTCTATGATACAACCAGGCCCCCACTAAGGTCCTGCAACACACCTGACACCAAATACAATCCTGTGATGCATCCAGGCATGAACCAAAATTCTGCAACCCGCCCATCTGCTGGCCAAGGTCTTGCCACCTGCCTCCTTGGAGAAGGACTTGCCTAGTCTCTTGTATAAGTTTTCAACAGTGGCCTGGAGAGCAACTTATCAATCTAAATGGATATCTCCCAGCACTGGCTTAGACTGTGACAACTACAGGAGAATGGGACAACACAGGAAAACAGCTCTGTTACAGGCTCTCAGTGCATCTGCTCCTCTCCCACTGGGTCGTTGCTCTAGGGCAGGACACAAAGAGCTATACAGGGACCGGGCACAGTAGTTCATGCCTGTAATCCTAGCACTCTGGAGGCCAAGGCGTACAGATTGCCTGAGCTCAGGAGTTTGAGACCAGTCTGAGCAAAAGCATGACCCAGTCTCTAAAAAATGGCTGGGCATTGTGGTGGGTGCCTGTAGTCCCAGCTACTCAGGAGGCTGAGGCAAGAGGATCACCTGAGCCCAAGAGTTTGAGGTTGCTGTAAGCTATGATGCCATGGTACTCCACCCAGGGTGACCCTGACTCAAAATACCCCAAAACAAAACAAAACAGAATTGAATTTTTTTGACCAGGCATAGTGGCTTATGACTGTTATCCTAATATTCTTGGAGGCTAAGGCAGGTAGATTGCTTGAGCTCTACTAAAAATAGAAAAACTAGCCGAGTGTTGTGGCAGGCGCTGGTAGTCCTAGCTACTCAGGAGTCTGAAGCAAGAGGATTGCTTGAGCCCAAGAGTTTGAGGTTGCTGTGAGCTGCGATCTCACAGCACCCTACTGAGAGCAACGATGTGAGACTGTTTCTCAAAAAAAAAAAATAAATAAATAAATAAAATAAATAAAATAAATAAATAAATAAATAAAATAAAATAAATAAATAAATAAAAAAGTATACAGGGATTTTTTTCTCCTTTTCATTAAGTAGGAGAGTTCCCAGCAAAGGAGGAAAGGAGAAAAGATGCACCACAAACCTATCAAGCCTGAGCTTGGAGAAGAGATTTCAGATGGGAAGAAACCAGCAAAAGAATTCTGGCAGCATAAAAAAACAAACAAACAAACAAAGCTAAACACCTCCAAAAAATCATAAGAGAACCCATGGCAACAGAGCTGAACCAAAAGGACATTGTCAAAATGTCATAAATAGAGTTCAGAACATGGATGGCAAACATGACAAATGGAATTGAAGATAAAGCTCAAAGCAAAAACAAGGAAATGAAAAACATATTTTAGGACATGAATGAAAAATATCTAAAACTCACTAAAGAGATGGACAGCATAAGAAACAACATAACAGGAATTAAAGTAATGATAGAGTCATTTAGGGAATTAGAAAATAATAGCAGAAAGCTTCAGCAATAGACTAGATCAAACAGAAGAAAGAGTCTTGGAGCTTGAGAAGACTTTTGAACCAACCTAGTTAGTCAAAGATGCAGAAAAAAGAATAAAGAAGAATGAATAATCACTAAGAGAAATATGAGACTGTGTGAAATGAGCCAATATATCAATTATAGGAATCCCCGAGGGAGAAAGCAAAAAAAAAAAAAAAAGAAAGAAAGAAAAAAGAAAAAGTATGGAAAACCTATTCAAGGGAATTATTAAGGAAAATTTCCCTTATATCTCCAGAAACTTAGATGTGCAGATACAAGATGGTCATCAAACATTGGGAAGATTCGTAGCAAACAGAACATCTCCATGACATATAGTCATCTACTTGCCCAAAGTCAGAATGAAGGAGAAAATTCTACAGGCTCTAGGACCCAATAGAGTCATGCCAATAGCAGACTTCTCAGTGGTGACTTTACAAGTCAGAAGGGTTTGGGGGCCCATTTCTAGTCTCCTTAAACAGAACTGCCAGGCAATAATTTTTTATCCTGCAAAACTAAGTTTCATAAATGATACAGAAATAAAGACTTTTCCAGACAAGCAATCACTAAAGAAATTTGTCACTATTAGACCTGCCCTACAGGAGATACTAAAATGTGCATTATGCACAGAATAATACAATAGATACCACTGAGTGTAAAAACACCCAAAAGTTAAAGCTCACACCACTTATACAACAAACAAGTACAAGAAGGAAAACAAAACAATGAGTCATCATCCAACATGGTGAATAGAACAGTATCTGCATATCAAAACTAACACTCAATATGAACAGTCTGAATGCCTCATTTAAAAGACATGAATAGGCTGAATGGGAAAAAAAACCACAATCCAAGTATCTACAGTCTCCAGAAAACACATCTAACCCACAAGGAAACAGACTCAAAGTAAAGGGATGGAAGAAATATTCCAGGCAAATGGAAACCAAAAGTGAGTAGGTGTAACCATTTTCATATTCAATAAAAGAGACGTTAAATCAAAAATGGCAAAAGAAAAATGACAAAGATGATCATTATATAATGACAAAGTGAACAATTCAACAAGAATACATAACAATCCTGAATATATATGTACCTAACCCAGGAGCACCCAGATTCATAGAACAAAATCTGCAACATATAAGCAAAGAAATAAACAGTAGCATCTTAAAAACCCAGAACTTCAACGTCTTGCTAACAGAACTGGACAGATCATTTAAGCAGAAAATGAGTACTGAAACAATGCACTAAAATGAATCTCTAGAACAAATGGATCTAATAGGCATTCATAGAACATTCTACCCTAAAATTGCTGAATATACATTCTTCTCATTAGTACATGAGACATTCCCCAAGATTGATTATATTTTAGGCCACAAAACAAGTCTCAGCAATTTCAAAACACTTGACATGATGCAATATATCTTTTCAGGACAACACAGTGGAATAAAACTAGAAATCAATTCTAAGAGAAACACTCAAATCTACAAAAAGTCATGGAAATTAAAACACCTGCTGCTGAAGGGTCCTTGATTCAATGATAAAATCAAGATAGAAATCAAAGGATTCCTTGAACTGAGCAATAAAGAGGACACAGGCTTTCAAACATCTATGGTATACAGTAAAAGCAGTCATAAGGGGGAAAATTCATAGCCTTAAATGTCTCCACAAAAAAGAAAGATCACAAATTAACAAACTAATGTTACATCTCAAAGGATAAGAAAAAAAAAAAAAAGAAACAAAACCCAAAGTCAGCAGAGGGAAATAACAGTGCTCAGTCAGAAGTAAGTGAAATGGAAGCAAAAAAAAAAAAAAAAAAAAAAAAAAAAAAAAAAAAAAAAAAAAAAAAAAAAAAAATTGGTTGTGTGTAAAAAAAAAAAAAAAAATAGTCCAAATACCCCATTAAACCAAAAAAAAAAAGAAACAAAA
>CAUYPK010158344.1:0-11942 GCA_963574355.1 Loris lydekkerianus
GTACAGGTGAAACTTACTAAATGTAGAATATAAAAGTCTGAACACAATAACTAAGAAAATGCCATGAAGGCTATGTTAACCAGTTCGATGAAAATATTTCAAACTGTATATAAAACCAGCACATTGTACCTCATGATTGCATTATTGTACACCGCTATGATTTAATAAAAAAAATTTTTAATAGCTAGACTTTAGTATAATCATTTCTTCTGTAATCCTCTGCATTAGATTTTCAATATCTAAAAACATTTTTCTAAGAAGACCACTGGCTTTACCAAAGCCTGCCAAAGGAGTCTGTGACACAAAAAAGCCAAGGACCACCGAGGGAGAACAATTAAAAATGTCCACAATCTGGGCGGCGCCTGTGGCTCAAAGGAGTAGGGCGCCGGCCCCATATGCCAGAGGTGGCGGGTTCAAACCCAGCCAAAATCTACAAAAAAAAGCCCACAATCAATCTGAAAGTAAGAAGTTTAGAACATAAATTATGTGAAAACCGTGATGACAATAATCCTGCCCACATATGAACAGAGATTTAAATGAATGACAAACATTATGTTTAGACTAGGGGATCCCTGGGTTTTTTCTTTTCTTTTTTTATATTATTCTTTTAATGTTTTCTAATAATAATAATAAAAGATGGGTCATAAAAAAAATGAAAAGTTATTCCTAAGAGCAAACCACTCCACTTCACAGGACAGATGAAACTCACAAACATGAAGTTGAGCAACAGAAACCAATTGCAAAATCAAATGTGTGTGCGTGTGTGTGTGTTTATGGTTTTATTTATAGAAAATTCAAAAGTAGACAAAATTAATCTGTGATATGAAAGTCAGAGCAGTGGTGACCTCTGGTTGGGAGATCTTCTGGGTTCTAATGTGTTCTGCACTCTGATCTGGGTAGTGGTACAGGGCTGCATAACATGTCCAGTGTCAATGTTGGGGCACTTCCCTGGGTGTAAATTATACCTCAGTGGGAAAAGTTTAAAAAATTGAACCTAACTTTAAGTTCTGAATTTAAGAATTTTCTAGACGTTGAGAGGAAGAATCATTCATTTCAGAAGTACATTAAGACAGGGAAAGTTGCTCAAAGCCTACGAGTATGCATAAAAAAGGTAAATAAAGTAGAAATTCAGTTGCCATTTTGAACAATTTGAAGATCCGCTCACACATGGTCCCAGCACCTCCCAAACCAGCCCATCACATCTTCACCCTTCTGTGCTTCCTTCTGCCTCCCTTGTCTCCACTGAGCTCCTTCCATTCATTCTCAAGGACTCCGGCCAGAAACCAGAAACGCAGACACCAGCCGCCGCTCCTCCCTCTCTCCCATTAGGTCCTGTCCAACACCAGTTTTCCTAAAATCAAGGCCTCCTTTCCATTCATCTTCCACAGCCAGGCTCCCATATTCCTGGTGGTGTCTACCTCCTGACCTCACCACTCTCTTCAAATCGGGATCTGATCACATGACCCCTCTGCTTGGACTTTCTCAGTGGCTTCCTGACACTTTTAGGCAAGATCCAAATTTTAAGAGAGCTGCCTGCTTTCTACCTCGCTGCTCCACACCCCACCAGGCACCTGCCTCAGCTTTGATGCTTCCAGAGCAGCTGCCTCCACTGCTCCCCTGCCAGCTCCTGTGGCTTCTGTCAGCACCTGCAAACTCAGCTCAAAGTGGCATAACAGTGTGTGGGCGGCTCACCTCCCTCTGTGCACCGCGCTCTGCAGCTCTGTGACTTATCCCTCCTTCCTCAGGCTGCCTGCACACTGCTCTGGGTGTCACGGCATCACACCTGTGTCACGCCACTGGGCGCCCACAGAACTGAAAGCCACACCAGGGCAGAGACTGTGTTGTTCTGTCTGTGTCTCCACAGACAGCACAGAGCCTGGACTCCAGTGGTTCCTTGACATATAGTTTTTGAATAAATGATCAATAACAATTATAGAGAGAGAGCACTTAAGTAACGGCTGCTAAGAACAGGATATCAACCTCTGCCCTTGCCTATGACCTCATGAGTCAGTAGCCTACAACTGGTTGTAGACAGTACTGATCCCTTTCAAAAAGTGCTGGATGACAGAGAGACCTGAGGGAAAGCTCTGGGTGGGTGCACTGGATAGAAACCGACCCCCCTGCTGCTACACTCGGGGTGGGATGAACTGCAAGTGTTAGCTTCACTTTCAAAGGGACAGGAGCAGTAGAATTACCCAGAAACTACGATGCTCATGGATCTCCACTCTGAATAACATGGCCACTCAACACATAACATTAACTTCTTAAATTCTTTTCTGGCATAACAAAAACTATTAACAAACCCAGTTAATCAAAGGACATGAAGTGCTGTTTGGCAGGAAATTCTCCTCAAAGGAATGTCATAAAAGACTCCCTCCTAAGTCATTCTATTTGTGTACATTTATGCTGTCAGGTTGCTAGAAGCGTGCTGTATGATTTCAAGTGAAAATGTGAGTTTGAGAGGAAAGGTGAAAACCGGCTAAAGGGGTAGGAATTCCAGGATCGTTTCACAAATCTAGCTTCAGAATGGTTGACTCCCAGTATCAGAAAAAGCAGCTCTCAGGAGTGAGCTTCTGTACCCTTGCTAAGAACGCACCTGCAAAGCAGTTACACATTTATAATAGAAAAGGTCAAATTTAAATTGTTGGGCAATTTACTTTTCTACCATGCATCATAATTAGATTCCTTAGTCCTAAGCAATGAACTACAGTAAGATGCCAAAGAATCTGATATGTCTAATTTTATCATACCCAGACAGCTCTCAAACGTCTCAGCAGCTCTTAGGACCACTTATTTTAAATCCTCTGAAAACCCCAGCAGCTGAGAGTATGGACTCTGGAGCTGGAAACCAAGGGTCAACACTACTTGTGCTTCTCAGCTCCATGACCTGGGGGAGGTGACTTTGCCTGGCTGGGCTTCAGTGTTCTCATCTGTAAAATAGAGGTAACAGCACGTCAACCTCCATTAAAGGTTAATCCATTAAATGTGCTTAGAAGAAAGAGCACCTCTGCAACGCTCGTCCAGGGAGGAAGTTCACCATCTCACACGCTACGGCTGGATCTGATGGTGATAATGCCCATGGGATTAGCACACTCATAACTATATTATCATGAACTTTTAAAAGTCATATTAAGGGAAGGTACATTAATCATTAGTTAGGTTCTGAGGGCCAAGAAAATGGTGAACTAAAATTTATTTTATTTCCACTGAATAAAATAAATTTTTTGAGACAGAGTCTCACTTTGTTGCCTTCAGTAGAGTGGCCTGGCGTCACAGCTCACAGCAATCTCAAACCCTTGGGCTTAAGCGATTCTCTTGCCTCTGTGTCCCAAGTAGCTGGGACTACAGGCGCCCGCCACAACACCTGGCTATTTTTTTGTTGTTGCAGTTGTCACTATCATTTAGCTGGCTTGGGCTAGGTTTGAATTCCCCAGCCTCAGTGTATGTGGGCAGCGCCCTACCCACTGAGCTACAGGCACCGCCTGAATAAAATAATTTTAAAGATTGAAAAGTAGTAAGGAGGCAGGCCTTATAATCAGTGTTCCTGCAGTTTCTGCAATCAGATGCATAATTAAACACTAGCACAAAAGCAGTCAACTTACTGCGCAAAATTATGAATGTAGGTTTATATATAAAAAATTATAATATGAGGTAAGACTATCAGCAGGACTTATATAAAATGAGCAAACCAAGTGCAATGGTGAAAAATAACTACAACCAGGCACCATGTAACAACATTCTGGATGGTAAATATATGATGGAGGCCTTATGAGATTACAAGGGCACTGAAACATTTCTATTGCCTGTTGTCGCAGCTGTCTTAAGGCTGCCGGGAGACATATTACTCTCTTGTTTGAGGTGACACTGGTGTAAACGTAGCCTACTATACTTCCAGTCATATAAAAGCACAGCACGTACAATTGTGTACAGTGCATACTACTAGATAATGACAAATGACTATGCTATCACTTTATGTATTTATTATAGTAAACTTTTTGTTAAGATTTTAGAGTGTACTTCTGTTTAATAAAAACGAAAATTAACTCTAAGGTAGCCTCAGGCAGGTCCTTTGGGAGTATCCTAGGAGAAGGCATCATATCGTAGGAGAGGGCAGCTTCCTGCTTCTTACTGGCCCTAAAGACCTTCTAGTGGGGCCAGATGGGGAAGATGTGGAGGGGAAGGCCGTGATACCCATGATCTAGTCTTATGTGGGCCTAGTTTGTGTTTGGGTCTTCTTAACAAAAAGTTCAAAAAGTAAAACAAACAAACATTAAAGATAAAAAACTTATAGAATAAAGATATAAATAAGAGATCTGTGTTTATGTTTTAAGCTAATTGCTAGTACAAAAGAATAAAGAGGTTAAAAAACTAAGATGCTTATGAAGTAATAAAGATAGAATAAGCTAAAGTTAGTTAATTATTAAAGACAGAAAACTTATTTGATAAATTTAGTATAGCCTAAAGTCTACACAGTGCAGTAACGGCCTAGGGCTTCATGTTCCCTCACTCCCCACTCACACACTGACTCACCCAGAGCAACGTCCAGGCCTGCACGCTCCATTCATGGCTAAGTGTACAAAGCTGCACCATTTAATTTTTTACTGTATTACTGCATCTTGTCTATGTTTAGATACACAAATATTTACCACTGTGTTATAATTGCCTAAAACATCCAGTGCAGTAACCTACACAGGTTTGTACACTGGGAGTAACAGGCTATGCCACACAATGTGGCTGTGTGGTAGACTGTCCCACTGAGGCTTGTGTGAGTGCTCCATGATGTTCACAAAGTACAATTTTGTCCAATGACAAAATCACCTTATGATCCATTTCTCAGAACGTATTAAGTGACATATGACTATATGGCTAACTCTCAGCCTTCCATACACTTTTGGCAAGGTCAAATTACAATTAAGCAAAGGGTCACTAAAATTTTTATGGTAACAAATTACAGGCTACCACCTCTTGATAAGGTCTTTCAGAATTTAGCTTCTCGTAAGCTACCTTGAAGACCAGGCTAAGTATCTACTGAACAATAACAGCCATGGCCACTCTTTACCAGGAGCTTATTATGTTCAGGAACTATGCATATTTAATCAAATATTCATTTTAATGTGCTTTCGTTGTTACACAGTATGTCTACAAAGCACCCGATTCCATCACCCCAACCACTTGGAGTTTCAGACATTCTAAGTCTAAATAAATTATTGAGTTCAATTCAAAAAACAGTGAAATTAAAGCACAGAGATTTCTAGTCAGAAAATATTATCTTTCATACCTTCACAAAAGTTAGATCAATATTAAAAAATATGATCTGTGACTAGAAAATATAAATGTTACAGGATACAAATGATTACTTTCCTTGCCCTGCTCATCTTTTCTAAACATAAATATAATTACCTAGTAATCATCATGTAAAAAATCAATTTCTTCAGGGATTCCTTTTTGCCTTCATATTATAATACCAATAATTCCAGTTTCTTAAGTAATTGTTTCTATATTACTGTTGTAAATGTACACGGTATGACTATTATATCAAAATCTAAAACATATTCATAAAATAAACAAAGATAAACTAATGCATAACTAAAAATTCTCTGGTATTTTGTTGTTTTTTGTGAAATTTAGCATATAATAAATTTTGGCAGTGAAGATTAGTTCTTTTTTTTTCTTTTAGATGGACTCTCACTTTGTCGCCCTTGGTAGAATGCCGTGATATCACAGATCACAGCAACCACAAACTCTTAGGCTTAAGTTACTCTCTTGCCTTAGCCTCCCAAGTTGTGCCTGGCACAACACCCAGCTATTTACAGAGGAGGTCTCAGTCTGGATCAGGATGGTCTTGAACCTGTGAGCTCAGGCAATCCACCCACCTTGGCCTCCCAGAATGCTGGGATTACAGGCGTGAGCCACCCTGCCTGGCCCCAGGCATGATTAGTCCTACAAAATTCAATTAACAGTAATGTACATCACAGCTACAAAATTCACCTTAAGTATAATGCAAAAAATAATGAGTTAAGATTGAATAAATAAATATGACACCAGAAGAGAAAAAAGAGAAGAGAAGAGGGGAGGGGAGGGGAGGAGAGGGAGGAGAGAAGCTAAGCCACACCCAGAAATGAGAAGAAACACAGTTGGGGAATGAAAATCCTCTTTTAGTAGAGCATTCTTTCCCGCCATGAAAACCAAGTTTACATGCTAATTTCAAACTCCACATATAGCTTATGTCCTCTCTAAAACGCACTGAAAGGTACAGGCCTCAGTGGAAATGGTGTTCCCATTCCTTAAATCCACTGATGAGGAGGGGGACAAGGAGGGGAACAGAAGGAAAAGTGGAGAATTGACTTTAATGTCATGGGTGAAGGGGGAGCTCTTAGGATGCCAACAAGCCCCAAGAAGCCTGGACAGCCACAGGGCACCAACCAGCTCTCAAGAAGGCAGGGAAGGGGAGGAAGAGGCCTCATAACTTACACACTACCCAGCTTTCTTACTAAGGCAATTCTGACTCCATACCCTCTATCAAGTTGTCTGTCAATCAAAAAGAGAAGGAAAAAAAACCACTAACTTCTATTACTACCACCACTAATAAGGGCAAAAATCACATAACCATTCATGTTCCTCCAGTTTTCACTCATCACGTATGTACCACAGACGGGCAACAGACATGAACCTGATGTGCACTGTCCTTTACTTTGGCTCAGCTGCTCAAAACACAGAAAATTTCCAATTGAGTTAAAGTTAATCCTTCTCTCTCAAGATGCTTTTTACTCTCTATAGATTTATTATAAAACTACTACTGTTATTAACAGCATTTATAAAATAACAAGAGTTAAGTACAATATTACTAAGAAAATGTCATACCTGGTGGGACTTCCTGCTGTTCTTCTACCGGAGGAACAGTGACTTCTAAAATAAATAATAAAGTTATTACCCATTCCATATTGCTGACCAGTGATTAAAACTCAGATAACCAGTACTTAAGTTACAGTGATAATTTTTACACCATTTTAACAATTACCACGAAAACATTAGGTTTTTACTCCCTCACAACAAAACAGAACTAGTTATAACTTAGCAAAATGCTGTGTATTTCTCAACTGTTCTGCACAGTTAGGCTTGAGAACATTACCTGGGTGGCTTAAAACCTTAAAACTCTCTAAACGAATAACGGAGATTTGACTAAAACTTAGGTTTTCACTGCAATTTTGCATCAGACTTAACAAGAGAGATGCGGAAAGATGCTTAGGGTATCTCATTTCTTCATTAAAGAGTTCCTTCTTGGAAAGTTTTTTACCTCATAACCCTAGTTTGAACATTAATGAGACAACAAAAGGAAATCAAATTGCAAGAGAGGGGCGCCGGAATCTCAGTGGTTAGGGTGCCAGCCACATGTGCCAGGGCTGGTGGTTCAAACCCAGCCCAGGCCTGCTAAACAAACAAAACAGCTGGGTGTTGTGGCAGGCGCCTGGTAGTACCAGCTACTCTGGAGGCTGAGGCAACAGAATTACTTGAGCCCAAGAGTTTGAGGTTGCTGTGAGCTATGACATCACAGTACTCTACAGGGGGTGACAAAGTGAGACTGTCTAAATAAATAAATAAATTGCAGGATAATCTTAAAACCAAACACTATCCTTAATAAAGTTGGTATAAAAAAATTATATCTGAGATAACACCTTCTAAGACTAAGCAAAGACATTTACGTGAACTTTTAATATCCTATCTTTTTCCTTGGCTGTTTCAACCCATTTATGACAAAGAGACCACAGCATTCCCCACTGGATGATATAAAGACAGTGATCTGATTTGCTCTATTACGTTGTATCACATATTAACATGTTCAAACCTAATAACCATTTAACACTACCTTAACCTAGAAATGAGATTGTATCTGCTTTCCTTTTGCTCCTTAAGGACTGTAACAGAATTTGGTCAAAAGGAAGAATTTTTTTTTTTTTTAAAGATAGAGTCTCCTCTGCCACCCTAGGTAGAGTGCTGTGGCATCATGATAGCTCACAGCAACCTCAGACTTTGGGCTTCAATGATCCTCTTGCCTCAGCCTCCCGAGTAGCCAGGACTATAGGCGCCCACTACAATGCCCAGGTAGTTCTTCTGTATTTAGTAGAGACAGGGTCTCGTTCTTGCTCAGGATGGTCTCTAACTCCTGAGCTCAAGCAATCTACCTGCCTCAGGCTCCCAGAGTGCTAGGATTATAGGTGTGAGCCACCATGGCCAGCCAAAAGGAGGAATATTTTTAACAGTATTTCTAAAATATAAAATATTTATGCAACTCTTTAAATCATTTTCTTCTTGCATTAATTTGCTTCCAATTATAAACAAGTGCTCAAAATAGAAATGTGGAAAATATTTTACATAGAAGTAGTAAAAGGAAGCAAAAACGTTTGCCTATGACCCACTAACCACTGTTCCTGTTCTGGCATATTGCCTTCTACAGTGGCAGGACGGCGACTGTTCAGTGGCCTCCCAGGTTGTGACTGGTTTATTTGGTTCTTAATTATTTAGAGATATAGTAGCCCTTTACCAATTTTGCCAATATTTTCCTCAGAATTTCTTTCAGTTTTATCTTAGGTACAAAAATGTGGTATATCATAAAGCACTAATTGCTTACTTTGTTATTTCCATCACTGATGTTCTATAACAAGAAAGCCACACTATTGCAAGTTAAATTTTCACCTAATTTATTCTGAAAAAATACACATTTAACAAACCCATCTGAAACTTCTTTTGGTGTATGATATAATAGAGGATTTTCAAAAGGGAAATAGTGAATTAATGTTATCAGTAAAACCTGAAGGGGTTATCTGTTTTATTTATTAATTTATTATTAGTAAGCCTACTTACTCCGGGCTTTATGAACCCACTTTAGTCAGTATGGCTTTCACTCCCACCAAGTTACTCAAATGGCTTTTGGTAAGATCACCAACCATCTCCACACTGCCAAATCCAATGGACGTTTCTCACTCCTGAAATTCCTGGGCCACTCAGCAACACGGAACATATTGTCTCTTTTCGGTCTTTACATTTTTTCCTCTCTGCTCCTGACTCAATGGTTGTTTATCCTCCACCCACCTCACAATGTTCAGGGTTCTCAGAGTTTATTTGGGGGGCTGCCTCTCTACCTTCTCTGTACTCACCTCCAAAATGACCATATCTGTTTCTGCAGATTTAATTCCATCTTCACAGCGTGTGCTCCCAAACATTTGTATTTCTCTTAGATCTTGCCCATCTAGTTTGGATTGGCATATCCACTCCCCACTAGATATCTCCACTTGCATGACTCACATTATCTCCCAGACTTCAGACTCCTCATATGGAGTCTCCTCATCTCTCCCTTAAATCAGTTTCTTCTACATCCTACTTTTTTCTTCTCAGTAAATGGCCCCATCTTCCAACAGTTACTCAAAGCAAACCAAAGATTAATACTTCCTTTCTTCCTTTTCTTTGCTTCACAACTATCAGAAAAGTTATTTAACTTTAATTCTAAAATATATCTCAAGTTCAACACTTCCCCTCCATTCCCACTGAATGATCTTATTCTAGGCAATCACTTCCCTGGACTACAACACAGTAATTTCCTGGCAGGGTGGTCCCCTCTTCTATTCTTGCTCCATCCAACCCATTCTATAACTAAAAGTAGAAATAATTCTTTGAAACATTAAATCAGAGCATGCCATATCTCACTTAAGTATTCCATGAATTTGGAGGTGAAGCATGATGGCGGACAGGATGGATGTGTAGCCCACCTCTCCCAAGTCATCAGATGAGAGGAAGGAGGGTCTGGACCTTTTCCCCGCATGGATTACTGGTGTGGACAAATAGCTAGAGACGTGCAGCGAATTGGGAGATTGCTGTATATGAGGTATAATTTAAAACCACGGACCCTATTGTAGAGATTTTTCCTGCTTGGCTGTGCTGGCCGGCAGGCCCCTACCTCACAGAGGACAGCAGTTTACAATTCCTGGCAAAACCCAACTGATGAAAATTTATTCCTGAGCAGAGTTTGGCACCAGAAAGGGGAACAACTCAGAATCACAAGGAACTAAGCAACCTGATGGAAAATTGAAAGGAAAGTATCCCACCCAGGAGCAAGGACATTTAGAATTGTCCAAAATGGCGGGCACCCTCCCCCAGAACAACAGAAGTGATTAAATAGACCAGACCATTCCTGGTGGGGAATATTGGCGTGGGCTGGCAGTTCAGGCTGCGCAGCAAACTGGCGAGTGGCTGGACTCAAAATTTCAGATTCAAAAGTGACACTCTGAGCCACAGAACCTGAGTACAAGGTTCTGCGCACGGCAGCTGCGGCAGCAGCTAGACCTGGTGGCAGCCAGCACCCACCACCACAGCTGATTGCAATTGCCAGTTTGCAGGAGAACATAGGAGCAGAGTGGAAAGATTTCTCAAGTGTGGACTCCTGCACTGAGTTGGGAGGTCAGATAGGAGTGCTGTCTGGAACGGAGCAGCTGAGGTTACACAACATTAAGGAAAAAAACTTTTACAGAAACTCCAAAATGGCGATTGGCCAGATAAGGTGGTTACCGTGGTAACAGTATAAACTGTGAATCGGGTATAAGCCTGGAAACCACTCACAGCGTCACCTGGTGTCCAGAAAGTATATTGCATTATAAATATAGTCCTACAAAAGTTGATCCCTACGTCATATCTATAGATGTATATTTCTACATATATACAAGAATAACATTTTTGTGGTTAGACCCTTTTTTTTTCTCATAATTTTCTTGGACTAACTATCATTAAGTCTTTTTTTTTCTATTTTTCTATTTTTACTTTTTCTATTTTTAATTTTTTCTTTCTTCTTTTTTAACATTTTTATGAACACCACTTTTTTTTTCTCCCTTCTCTCTTCCTCTTCTTCCCTTCCTATGGTTTCTGAGAGTGATAACATCACATTTCTAGAGAGTTTTTGTTTGTTTATTCATTTTGTATGTTTTTCATCCTTTTTTTCCTCAATTATTTTATGATTCTCATTATTTTTATTGTACTTGTTATTGTTATTGTCTGTATGTCTATGTGTTTCTGACTGTGTGTGCATCTGTGGGCTTGTGTGTCTGGTAGCCTTTTGATCTGTTTATTTGCTCATTTGGTCTCAGTGAGTTTGATGTTTCAACCTGGAATTCTGAGCTCCCAGCACTCCCCTCCACTCTCACTCTGAGGTCTGGAGGCTTATACCCCAGGAGTCCAGATTCTTGGGTGATTTCTCAAGGGGCATGGACAGGGCCTGGGTCAGTGCTGATTCTGCAGCACGGGAGTGAGGAGATGGCAGTCGGCTGAAAGGGAACCACACTGGAGTGGCAGTGCCCCAAGGCGCAGAGAAGCAGCCGTTTTTGACAACAATATGGCCCACCCCGGATATTCCAAAGTCACAACCCCTGTCTCCCTGGGCAACCAGAGGAGGCTGGGCATCTTCTCAGATAGGAACTACTGCAGAACAGATCTGGGACTGAAATACAGGCCTCGTGAGAAAAGGGTTTGCCTGTGATAGTACCGGCCTGGGTGGAGCGTGAGGACTAGAAAACGCACATGCAGAGCTGGGAAATTCCCAAGGCGGGGCTGACCCAGAGGACCGCTTTACTGAGCCTAAGATGCACCTGGCCCTCAGGGGATCATCAGCCTATAGACAAAGGAAGGCAGGAGGCTAGAACTGACAGCTAACTGAGTACAAACCTGCAGGAATAAAGACAGGGTCTGAGGCACAGATTCTGGGAACTCAAAACAGCTTCTCTTCTGCAGAGGAATTCAGCAGGGACAGAAACAAATTCCCACAAAGTTGTTCTGTTCTGTCAGTAACATCAATCAGGGCCGGGGCTGGAACTGAGTGAACACCCCCCACCCCCAGCCTCCATCAAGCACCCAAGCTTGTCAGGCCTCACCTCCCCCTGCTGGATAGAGGCATACAGCAGAGG
>CAUYPK010158345.1:0-23146 GCA_963574355.1 Loris lydekkerianus
GTTAATCACCATTTATCAGGACTTGTTTGAAAATGTACATTATATGTATATTAATAATATGTTATAATGTTTAATATGATATGCATTTGGATTAGCCAAATACTATATACAATTTCCCTCACAAAAAAAATTGCATTGCAAAGTTTTTTTTTGTTTTTGTTTTTTGCAGTTTTTGGTCGAGGTTGGGCTTAAACCTGCCCTCTTCGGCATATTAGGCCTGCGCCCTACTCCTTTGAGCCACAGGCGCCACCCCATTATACCTGGTTTTGGGTTCTAGTTTAGTCTTCGGGTGTTCAGTTGTTTGAATTTTCTCTACAATCAGGGTTGATGTTTCTAAGTTATGACATCAAATTTTGCAATAAGCTGTTTGGTAGCACGAGGAAATTACTGATGTAAAATTTGAGGGAGTCTAACTTCTAGAAAACGCAGATACAAATTAATTTATGCACTTCCCTTATGTATCCACGTGAAATCGTGATGGAAAGGTAGAAGACGATAGCAATTTTATAAGAAATATGCATTTTCTCAAAGTCAAACTGCATATAGTTCCTCATGTATTGGAGAATAGAACTAATTTTTTATGTGGGAGGAAAACACGTTATTTCACTCACACCAAGTTGAATCTTTTACTAACACATCCTTACCATCAGTTTTTATAACATTTGGACCATGTTGCATTTGTAAAATGTCACTACTAGTTCTGTACAGATCTCACATGCAGATGACTGAAATCTGTTTAAGTGCCCAAACATTTCAGAAGACTTGTAAATAAGTACCTTTGCTTTTTCAGCCCATATAAATTTTCAGAAGGTTTATTTTCTTCATATGTTGCATCACCTAAGAAACAAGTGAAACAGAAAAAAAAAGAAACTAAATGTAAAAAAAACAATTCTTTTTTGGATTGGCCCTGGACAAATTACTCATCTATGAAGCTGCCTGGTAAGAATTAAGTTCTTTTAAAAAATAGTCAGATAGCACTAAGATGCAAAAGAAAAGAGCCCTCGGGAGGCACCTGTGGCAAGGTGGGTAGGGCGCCGGCCCCGTATTCCCCAGCCAAACTGCAAAAGAAATAGCTGGGCATTGTGGTGGGAACCTGTAATCCCAGCTACTCAGGAGGCTGAGGCAAGAGAATCGCCTAAACTCAGGAGTGGGAGGTTGCTATGAGCTGCGATTCCGCAGCACTCTACCAAGGGCAATAAAAAAAAAAAAAAAAAAAGAAAAGAGCCATGTAGTAGAGTCCTTAATTATATTTTTGTTAACTATTTGAATCTTCATATCAGGAGTTAAGCATATTTTAAAAGGCATTTCCTACCAAAGGTATTATACTTCGGGGGCCTAAGATTTTCTTTATGATAGGGGTAAAACCTTATTACCTTGGACTTTTTCTGATTTAGAATTTGTGATCACTCTGATAGAGCTAGATTAGGAAATCCTTTTTCTCATGGAGCAGACTATAAACAAGATTGCAGAGTGGATTTTAAAATTCTTAAAGCAGATACTAAGGAGACAAATATTACATGAAAATAAATGAAATGTTTGACCTTGATTTGTTCATGTTGTGGAATTTTCTATATAATTTCTCCTCATTTTCCCCCTTCTTACACAAGGTATTTATGCTGTTTTATAATGAAAATATATACTTAGAAAAAAATACCCAGAACTTTTGGGGAACTTTGCAGTATTTGAGAACTGTCCAGTTATTTGAAAACAACTGAGGTATGCACTGAAAACTATTCTGGCCTATCACATCAGTTTTTCTTACTCTACACAGTGGAAAATATTCATATATTTTTCTCTAAGTATATTATAAGCCCTTTTCACTTTTCCTCTAGTGGATATTAGTTTAGAAAGAATCCATATAGTTCTAAATCCCAATGAAATGTGTTTTAAAAGAGTTATGATGAATTCAATTTTGGTTATTAACCAAATTTTGGTTATTAACCAAAATTGAATTCATCATAAGGATGTAGACATGTGTTTTAGGTATGTGTCATCTTGGACGTTTTATAAGTGTGAGTTCTATTAAATCACAGGAGAGATTTGGGACCATTTAAAATATAAATTCCAGTACAGATGTGAATGTTCAGGTGAAAGAGAGCTTAGGACAGAGGAAGGCACCTCATCTGCATTGAATCAGGACCTTTTGGTGTGGTTTTATGACTTTACTTAAATCACCACACATTCAAATCTTATTTTTTATTTCTATAATTTTCTTATGTATATGTTTTTTAAAAAATAGTTATATGGGTATATATTCCTTTTTAAATAATCTCAAATATTATTTGATGCAAAGACATTTCTAGCTAAATGCCTTATTAGGTAACTTACTAAGTAGACTTACTTAGGATGGAGATTTTGTCCAAGAGAATAATTTTTTTATGAGTCAAACTCATCAATTTTTTTCTTTACATTAAATATTTAGTATGATGCTTAGATATGCCTTTTCTACTTCATATTTATAAAACTAATGATCTATACTGTCCCTTAATGCTTTATGTATTTTATAATTTGATTTTTTATCCATTTTAGGAGTACAAGTTTCTTCTTCTCAATAGTTATTTGTTAGCTCTCAGTGTTTGAGTAATATAGCCTTTCTAAACTTATACCCACCTGAATTTTATATATTTCCATGTGTCCATGGAAATACATGATATATTTATTCCAAAAGAGTGGATCATTTTCAAATTAGGTTTTAAATCTAGCCCTGTTCTTACTGTAGGAGAGTAAATGGAATGTCCAGCTATAAAATCTAGGCTAAAGAAAATACAAGCTCAAATTGACTAAATTATCCTCAAATAATATTTTGCTGAGCATATTTTGATTATTGCTTCTTGTCTTGCTTTTCTTTGATTTTAAACAGATGCTTTTTGTCTTAAAATTAGTATGGTAGAAATGTGTTTGTCTAGAGACTGGCATGCACAATTATAGGGTCAAAATGATACTTTCCTTGCCTCTGTTTTGGGTGAGGGAGGCTTACTATGGAGGGACCCAGGTATATCTGTCGTATCTACCTAACCTAGTGCATGTTCTGTGAAATTGGAAGTTGAAGATCTGTGAAGCTATTGTACAATCTGTGAGAGAATTAAAGTTTGTGTTGTCAATTTTGAATTACATAGAGATTTCTAAAATTTATTTAGAGAAAAGTGTAAAAGTAACAATGTATAACCCTTTGGATATAGCTTTAGATTTCCAAGAGTAAGAATATGTATCTGGACATAGCTTTAATGATTGTGTAGAAATAATTGTTTGGTTATTTTACATTTTCGGCATTATAAACCAAAGCAATTTATTTCTTCACTGATGTACTTACGCTTCTGTAGAATACAAAGGTAGATACTTTATTTTGTATGTTTTTTTTTTCTTATAATCTTATATGTGCCTGAAGTTTTCTAATGGGTTCAGAAGGCAATGAAATCCCTTGTTAAATTTCACATCTGCCTGCTAGTTCCAGGGCTGCTTCCCCTTGTTGGGGCTGGTGAATGAACTCTGTTACATAAGGTATCATTCTTAGTACCACTGAGGAAAAAGGCTTGGCAACAAATGCCCAATTTCTTTTAGAGAAATTTTCAGGGAGAAGAAATGCTTTTGATCTTTTGAAAAGAAATTAAGCTGGGCAGTAATGACTATACAAAGATGTTTCTGCAGAAGTTCTAACTGTCTGTGAGACTGAATTGGGGCTATTCTCCACACTCTTAACCTCATGAATTTGAGGGTGAAAAGGGCAAAGTTTAAAATCTACAGTATTGCTAATTTAGAAATACTTGGTAAATTTAGCCCTATTTATTGGCTGGAAATAAATCCTGCCTCCATACTGAGTGTGTGTACATATATAGTGTACACACCTACACTATTACATTGTAACAATATATATAAATTACATACTATGTAAAGTTAGTGATATGTTCACATGCCATTAATATATAATATATTGTTAATATATTAATTTACAATTATATATGTAATATATTAGTTTAATATTCCCCTAGTGAAAAATACAGAAAAGTTTGAAAAAGAATATATACATTTTTCAGACATAATAATTGTGGACATTTTTTGTTTTTATTTTTAATACTCAATTTATTATAAAAATATACATAAGTGTAGTGTATGTATTTGTATTCTCTATGTTTATTTCCTGTTATAAAATGTTTCTTATGTTAATTAGAACCCATAATATTAACATCCATGTAACATTCCATTCTATAGTTATACATTTTTGAAACATATTTTTAAACATTTGAGTGTAAATATTTAGTTGTTTTATAAACAAGAAATATTTGGTTTTAATTATTTAATGTTTACTGAGTAAGAATAAAGGAAAGGACAAACTAAAAGCAAAACAATGCTAAGATTTCCCACACTAAAAATGCCATAGATAAAGTTCAGCACTTTCAGGTAAATAAAAATAAATCATTATTTTTATGCTGCTTATATCAAACACAATTAAGTTAGGAATTCATGCTCTAATCTTGAGGGTACCCTAGAAAACACACAAATCCAATCCTCACCCCACTCCCACATACACAGGCTAGTAGCAGGGAAAAGTTAAAAGATGGAAGGAAAGAAAGAAAATGAGGAAAACTAATGGGACAAATGGTGAAATGGGAAATTTAACAAAAAATATATTAATAAATACATGTAAAATAAAATGTTTCATTTAAAACTAAAAATTATCAGCCCAGATTTTAAATAAACATCACTGACTTTTGGCTCTTTCTACTTCAACAATCAATAATCTCAAAATATATAGAACAAATATTGGTAGAGCATAAGGAAAAAGTGTTAATTTCCAATCAACCAGCAATTTTTCTTTGCACACACTAACAGAATATACAGATAAAAATTAGGAAGGATAAGTTATATTTGAAAATCATATAAAGCTGATGGTATTATAACATATTGTAATATGTAGATATAACTAAAAGAATAATCATGGAAAAATATAAATATAAAGAAATTTTAAAAATAGTGAATATCAAAATATATATAGTTGTATTATATATCATATATAAAGCACTAGTCAAATACTATAGAACATATGCTCTTTTTAGTATAATTGGAACATTTTATAATTAGATCATATGTGAAACAACAAAGCAAGTCTAATTTTAAAACTTAGAAATTGGAACTTATAGGATATGAAGAATTTGCCACAGAAGAATTAAACTAGAAATAGTTAATTAAACTAGACTAAAAGATAATGGAAAATTCCAAATGTTTGGAAAGATACTATGTTTATATACCATGTTCATGGATTAGAAGACTCTACACTAGTTGGATATCTTACATCAATATATGTAGTTACACAAGAATATACAGATAGACCAATAGAACAGCGTTAACAAACAGGCTTGGATATGCAATGATGCCTAACATGAGTCACCCTTCCCTATTCCCAAAGGCAGCTGGCCGGAAAAGCATAATAAGCCCTAAGACAAGAGACTGTAATACTTCAGAGAATAGAAAAAGATCAAAAATCTCCTAAGTTATTCTAAGAAAGCATTATCATCTTAATAACAAACTAGCAAAATATTAATAAAGAAAATACACATAGGAAAAACAATATTGTAGGTCAGTCTCACTTACAGGAAATTTGAAATAAACAATGACAAACACAACAATGCATCAAATATTATTACATCGTGACCATTTAGTGTTTACCCCGGGAATACAAAAAATGGTCCCTGTCAAGCAACCTGTTATAGTTAGTATATCAATGGTGAAAAATATGAGTATGTATATAGGTGCTGGGAAATGTTAACACTTGACAATGCTTCCATTAAAAATCTGTTTGCACAAGGTGATGACAAATGCTTGAGGTGAAGGATGATCTGGTTACCCTGCTTTGATTAATATATATTGTATGCATATATCAAAACAGCACATTACCCTATAAAGATAATACAACTAATATGTACTCATTTTAATTATAAATTACAAAAAACTGTTAGCACACTAACAGAAGCAAACTTTCTGAAGTCCAGTACAGATGTTTTTCAGAAACTAATATATATATCTAAAGTTCTAAATATTTAAGCATGGCTATAATTCAACCTCAAAAATTTTCAAGTGTCACATTTTTATTTTTGTTCATTTAAAATTTTTTTTCTAATTTCCATTGTGATTTCTTCTTTGACCTTTTGGTTATTTAAAAATACATTTTTAACTTTTAAGCAAATAGGAATTTTTGAGTTAACTTCTGACATTGATTTCTAGGTTTGTTTCTACTGTAGAAAGAATAAAATCTGAATTATTTCATTTTTAAAATATTATTGAGATTTGCATTATGGGCCAGAAAGATGGTTAATTTTCTTAAATGATCATTGTACTTTTGGGAAAAAAATATGTATTCTGTAGATGTTAGGTCCAGTGTTTTACTTTTATCAATTAGATTAATTTTGCTAATTAGATCATTTAAATTTTTTATCATCCTGAATTTTTATCTCCTTATAGTAGCAATTATTGACACATGTGGTTTTAAATCATCAATTTTGATTGTGTATTTACACAATTCACGTTCCATATTTTTCATTTTGTGTGTCTCTGGATTAGATTTTGTATTTACACATTGCATTGTTTATTTTGCCTATTATATTGAAAGACTACATTATTAAATGCAAGTAACTGTAGGATTTTCATATCTTGTTAAGTTTTTGACTTAATCTCCTGTGGCAATTTTTACCTTAACGATTACTTCTTACTTATAGTGTATATATTATACCCTACTATGCATTATATAGTTTTTAATTATACACATCTTATATAATTATATATATAAAATATGCAACCATATTAGATTTATTTTGCCTAATGGTTTCTGTAATTAGTACTCTATTTTTTCAGAAATTGCTTTACAGCCTGTATACTTAATTTTTATTAAAATAAATTTATACTTTTACACTCCCACAGGAAATTTTAGGATGTGAGATTGTTATAACTTCTCCTATTGCAGGTTTCATTTTTGGGAATATCAATTTTTTAAATTAATTTTTTTACTCACAAAGTTACTATTATTGCCTTACATACACCATATTCTTTTGCATTTATTCTTTTAATAATCCTGCATCTAATAATACTATATAGGAAAAAAATGATTTTTTAAAAAATTTTCTGTTGTTCCTTTTGATTTATGATCTTTTTGAGCTCTAACTATATATGCTTGATTTTTTAATATTGTTTTCTGGATACTGTATGTAAACAAATTATAAAGAAAACTCAATATCTTGATTGATTTTTGTCTTTCAACAATATATGTTAAATTTGTTTTGGTCAGAGGTATGGAAGACTAAAAATTAGACGTATTTCAAGTATGTATTACCTTATTTCAAGTAAGAATTGAAATTGTTATTATTTAGGCTTGGTTCTTTGTTGGCCCAGTCTGTTTCAGCTCACTCTTAGGCTTCTGTTCCCTTAACTCTGTTAAGTTCTCTTGGTTACTAGTCAAAACATGGGATTTTCCTAGCCATCTCACTTTTCTTGGTAGGCTCTGGACTCTTTACTCTTTGGTTCCTGGCCCCAACATTTTTTGAGTACTCTATTGAGGGTCTCACCCTTCCACTTCCATCTTCTCAAGTTGGCAGACACCGCCAGGGTAAAAAATGGTGTCAAATGCCCAGTTTCCTTCTCCCAGATCAGATCTTGGTCCTTATTTGCTAATTGCTTTTTGACCACTGCATTATCTTTTAAATCATTTTTCTTTTCCCCAGGTAGTTCTCATGGGAACATCTATTCACCTTAGAGAAAGTAGCCCACTTTATTTCTTTTACATTATTTTCATATTTATAAAAATATTGAAATACATAACTGCCAAGCAATGGGACAAGAATTTTACTCTCACATTTCTTTTTTTCCATCCCATTGTGCTGATACTTGTTTTTAAATTTGGAGTTTTTATAATTATCTTTTCTGTTTTTCTTTCTTTTGTTCTTGCTAATTTGAAAAAAATTCACAACACACATTACCTAGCTATTTATTCACTTTTACTTTATATATATTTCCTGAATCATTTCCATTTATTTTTTCTCCTTGATAAATACCTAAGGCTTACAGCTGGACCTTTTTGTGCCCCTATTTGAATGATAGTTTGACAAAATACAAAATTACTGGTTCAAAGTAATTTTCAACATTATGAAAATATTACCCATTTTTGTGTACAATGGTTCTGACTTCTTTCTACGTGCTCTGCTCTTTCATTTATAAACTCATTGGGATCATTCTAAATTTTGTAATTAATGGTCTTAAATTTTCTTTATTCTAGTTATGAATTATTTTAATTCTCTCATACTATATAGACCCATTAAATCTATTTTTCATATTTTTTAATCATGAGAAACACATTATTTTTCAAATATTGTCTCCTCTCTACTTTTATATTCTTTCTTTCTGAAACTCCTGTCTTCTGAATACTTGCCCTATTGGTCTATTTTTCTTATCTTTTAACTTTATTTTTATATCATCTATTTCTTTTTCCTTCACTTTTTCCTTTTTTGTAGAGTCCTATAATTTTTATCTTCAAACTATTTGTCCTTTATTTGTAAAATTTTACAATTTATCCTATCTATTGTTTCAATGATTTTATTATTTATTTATTTTTGAGATAGAGCCTCAAACTGTTACTCTAGGTAGAGTGCCATGGCATCATGGCTCACAGCAACCTCCAACTCCTGGGCTCAAGCGAGTCTCCTGCCTCCACCTCCCAAGTAGCTGGGAGTACAGGCGCCCACCACAATGCCAGGCTATTTCTTGGTTGCAGCCATCATTCTTGTTTGGCGGTCGGGGCTGGATTCGAACCCACCAGCTCAGGTGTACGTGGCTAGTTCCTTAGCCACTTGAGCCACAGGCACCGAGCCTGTTTCAATGATTTTAAATACTAAATCCTTCTACATATTTCTTTTAAAAATATATTTTACTCTTTCATAATTCTAATGTCATCTTAAATTATTTTTAGTATGCTTATTAAGACTTTTACATTTTTGTGGACATATTCTAATTTTGGACTTTGATGGAATCTCTAATATAGTTCATGGCTTTTATTTTGTCTACGAGCTCATTTTCTCCTGTGCTCATCATTGTCCATGGGGGCAGACAATGTGTGTATAGAAAGCTAGGGGCTTAGCTAAGTTTTCAGCCAGATGAACTTGGGTGGAGAGAATGTCCCTACAAGGGACCCGGCTTGGAAAACCACCTTCAGCACCCCTTACCCTAAAGAACTATTCCTCGGGTAAAGGCTTTATCTCTAGCCCAACAAGTAGAAGCAGGATTTGAAGTAAATAATTTTGGAATGGGAATGCTAGCTTGTTCTGTACTCTGTCAGCCCTGAAAAAGTCTGGGGAAGCTACTGTTCTAGGCCAGTCTGTCATTTTTCCTCCCTCAACTTCTTACTAATATAGGGCTTCCATTCTCCCTGATATTTCTTCTAGTGACATCCGGATTATAGGTTTGATTAGCTCTTGTAGAAACAAGCACTATTCATCCCAAGGCAATGATAGAGTAGAAATAAAAAAGAATGCCAAAAACTCCTCTTTTTTTTTTTTTTTTTTTTTTTCCCATAGCCATATTGGACCACCTTTGCCCCAGCCCTGAGTCATGACTTCAGATAAACCTATCAAAACAACGAGCCCATTCCCCTAACTCACCTCTTCCCCACCAGCGTAGCTTTTTATTGTTTTCTTCTTAAATTGGGTTTCCCTCTATATTTATCTGTAGTTTACCTTAGGGATTGGGGCCAGTAATCTTCCTAGTTTAACATCTTGGTAGGATGTTTTTTGTTTCAAAATCCTTCAGCCCCAAACATATTCCCCTTTTCTTCAACTTTTCCTTTATTTCACAACCTTCCCCCTTATTTCTTCTACCTTATTTACCATACCTATTTTATTCCTTTTTGTCTTATTCTTTTTTCTCTTTATTTATCTTCCAGGCATGTCTACTGTTGTGTTCCTGTTTTTGTTTCTGATACCCAATCCTTTTATTAATCAATTCCATCTGTCCTAGACTCCTTATGTCTTCCTGTAGAGAGTTTCCTTTCTCATTTCTTATTCTTTCCTCTCCTTTCCTCTTGTTCCTAAGTTTGTTACTTCCCATTTTATGTTTTGCTACTTCTTGAATTTAGTAGCTATTGACCCCAAATTTCTTAGGTACAAATTTGTCTTTCAAGATCAACATTTTGCTTCAAAATTTTACTTAGTGCTTTAGGTAAAATCTTAGTTTATCATCGCATCTTTAGTGTTTATCAAAATGTTTAATATATAGTAAATGACTGAAACAGATTTGTTGAATAAACAACAAAAAAGAATGAATGCAAAGAAGGTATGTGCACCAGGGAAGAAATAATAATGGTCTTTGGAATAAACGTCTTATAAGTGATCATTTTTGAAATGTAATCTAATTTCTAAGCTCTTCCCTCTTTCATGATGTCCACTGTTGAATTATTTTGCTAAGTATCCAGAAATGGACAAAAATGAATTGTACTTTCAGCTTTTCTGGATATCTTAAATTTTTATTCAGATTTGTCTGTGAGACTTGTTATAGCTGTGGCTTTTATTCCAAGAGAGATACACAAAATATGTACTATGGTAGAAACCCATATATAATAAAATAAGACCTTTGAATATGGGTAAGAAATTCCACATACAGAGATATCACAGTATATCAGTCTTCAGGGAGAAATGATTCTTTTGCCTCCTGACTCTGATATGCATTGACTGTCAGGTTTGTTATTCCTGTTTTGTTTTGTTTTGGGTGCGTATGCTGGTTAATGTATGATCTGCAGAATGCCAGCTTGTTCCGTACTCTGTGGAACAGTCGATCTTGAAAGATGTCACTTTTTTTTCTCATTTTCTGACTTGTTTTGTTACATCAACATTGATGTATTTTTCACTTTTGACAACCTGAATTTAAAAAAATCAAAACTGATCACGTCTCAAAAACTTTAAATTAATGAATTGGATGCTGTAAGCAAAAGGAAGCAATAATATAAGGGTCTGCCTATTTCCTTTTTTTCCTCCTGTTTTATCCTTCTTTTTTTTTTTTTTTCCTGTCTCTTCAAAGTGCAAACAGGTACAAACATATTTTAAGCATCTGAAATGCAAATACTCACAAAAATACGCAAATTAAACAGCTAATTATAGTGCCTTTACCTAGTATTCTTTTGTGGCACGTATTGTATTTCTAAGACAGGACTTTCCCACTTACTTTGAATCTAGTTATGATGGATTAGCCCTAGCAAAATTTGTCATTAGGGTCACCCTCAAACTTATTGGTAGTTTTAGGCCAATTTGTAATTTAAGTGTACATCCAATCATATCTTCTGTGAAAATTAATTTTCACATTAAGGGAGACTCATTGATTAAACTTAAAGGACACTTTAGAGGAAGAAATACTGAAAACGGCTCTGTTTTCAAAGAGCTACCTAGAAGTAAAATATAAAATTAGCAATTAATACACATACTTTGTTTGACAAACCTGCAGTTGATTCAACCCAGCATTTCTGCTGGGTTGCTGGTTGATGGGCATTTTGGGCTAAGTCTCAACTTAATCTTTTTATTTCTTGAAATCCTTACTGTGGAATAACAATACCTCATAATTATGAGGATTACACATGCGCATATACACATGTGTACATATGTATTGAAATATACATATACGTTGGTAAAGAGGTCAGAGTAAAGGCTCAGAATTCGGCAGCTTCGATCATTCCTGCCATTTTTGATGATTTATCATTACTAAGTAGTATGCTTTTAGTGCCCACTGAATGCCAAATAAGCATGAGCAGTAACTCAAATCCAGACTTGAGTTTATTGAAGGAAAAAAAAAAAAATAGAAAGTTGGTGGAATATAATGTTCCCCTCAAGTTGTATTAATCATTTCTAGTTTTCCCAAGTGGACAATGATATTTATGGAAGAACATAATAGATGAGAAATCAACCTGCCTATGGAAGAAGATGAAAGTAGAAATATTATAGACCATAAATAATTTACTTTTACATTTACATTTTACAATTGCATTTCATGTAATTTTAAAATTAGTTTCAAAAAAATAAAACTAAAAAAAATTAGTTTCATTAAAAAATATTCACAAATATTCACAGAGAAGCAGAAACATGAAAAATGGGTAATAGGGGGATGAATTTTTTACTGGTTTTCATTTGCCTCCTACTTTTCTGTTTCCCATTGCCCTAAACTTTAAGAAGTTCTGCGTTTTGAGTTGTCAAATTTAACTATTATATTGCTAACAATTAACAGGACTTTGGCTAGGTTATGTTTTATCATTCTACCATTGAAGGCAAATATGATTAGTAAGACATTTCTATTAATTAAAACATAGCTGAACTTGAAAAATATCAAATAACAGCTTATTTATTGCAAGGACATTTTTCAAAAACCTTCAAACTCACTGACGTTGGAAAAGTACAGCTCCTAAGGGTTAACTGTTTTGTCAATTGTAGATCTACTAACTTACTCAGTTTACTAGATAAACTAAATTTATTAATAGAAAATTCTACTACTGAAAGAAAAACCATTCAACATTTTTGTAGATATTCTTCCTTTTTTTCAAAATATATAATTTCTAGGACTTCAGGTTAGACTATTTTTTCATTGCTATTAGATACAGATAAGACTAGTAGTAAAACAATCGTATTTTATAGTTTCAATTTGGGAATAATAAACTGTAGATGTTTTGTAGTCTTCTTTATTATTCCAACAATATATCATGAACATTCTTGGAAATCATTATATATTCTTTCAAGACACCATTATTAATGGCCTTAATAGTAGCCCATTGCATGACTGTGCCATAATTCATTTAACCAATGCAGTCGGTGCATTCTTGATATAATAATATTAGAAATATTGTAAATGGAGTCATTTGGAATAATTTAGTCATATCTGTATTTCCTCTGTTTCTCAACTTGATTTATTTGCAGCCCTGAGAAATGGAGCACATTATGCTTTGCTCTAAGCTCTAATAAGCTTATTCTAGCGCCTGAAAAAATGTGTGTGTGCATGTGTATGTGTTCTCCAATACCTGTACGTATGTTCAGCGGGGTTGCATGCAGGTTGTGGATAACTTGTGGCCATAATCAGAGCAAGTAAAGACAAGGGCAAGAAGATATCTCTGTTAATCCTTTCTAAGATTTTAATTGCATCACAGGTTTAGGTTGAAACATTGCAGTGACAACTATTTGCCTGTGGCTTTTTGTTATAAAAACTTGTTAGAAAGAAAAGGAAAAAAATAAAGAAACTCTGATTTGGAGAGTAACTTCTTGTAAAGTTTTTATTACATGGAAAAGGAAGTTATATTCGGCCCCCAAATCATTTTGCTGTACTAAAAAATGGGAACCGTGCCTGCTGTCCTCTATTTTACATGCACAGATATAGCACTTGCTTACCTTCTGGAGGCTGTTAACAACCAGAAGCATAATCTCTATATAAACACAATGAATGCTATAGATTCCACAGTTCTTTTCTTTGGCATTTTCATCACATTTTATCTTTGGCATTAAAACATCATCACAAATGAAAGAGAAAAAATGTACAGGTTTTTCCTTTTTCTTCTTCCTTTTAGATCAGCTTCAAAAATCAGAAAAAGTAAGTTTGTTCTCAGGTCCGATGTCCTCCAGAAAAGCACTACTGTTCTCTAATCACCCTTTTCTTTGTCTGAATGTTCATGGCTAACATTCCCAGCAAAAAGCCTCCACTTGCTCATCATCCTCTCAGCCCTGAGCAACAATCAGTGTGTACTCATGTGGCAAAGCCCTGGCCTTTCCTATCAATTCTCTTGACAAGAATGTTGTCAAGTCTTGTTTGTTCTTTTCTGAGCTGATGAACTTATTTCAGCAGGCTGGTAGTTATATTTCACATCTGTCTGTGATGTGATGGTGAGCCTCAAGGCTCAGTATCTTCCTTGGTTTTCCAAGAGCCTTTGCAGAGATTATGTGAGATATTCTGATGACCACAGGTACAGGGTACCCATTCTCTATTGTTCAAGCAGTGCAGAAAGCCCCTGTGGTGTGTGATGAACGGGGCCTTAGTATGCATGACAACTTCTGTTCCCTAATTTCCCCTGCCTCTTTTTCCTTTTTGGTAAGAGATGAACCATGGAAGAGGAATTGGGAGCTGATTTTTTTTTTTTTTTTGAAAGTGTCATGGAGAGATGATTGCTGCTATAACCGCTGCCCGTGGATATTTGGCTACTGCATTGCCAGACGCCTGATATGTCACATCCTCTTTAGCTACTCATGGATTCAAATATTGAAAAGTCCTAAAATGCTGACAAAATTGCAGACCTCAGGGATGGTAATTCAACCAGTTAAATCAAGAAGCACTAATAGAATGATGTCCATACACTGGAAACTATCCTTGGTGAATAATATTCTAAATTCATTGGTCTTTAGCTTCTTGAAATGTGGTAAAATGAGAGTCAAAATACCAGATAATCCTTAGTATAAAGAGGTAAATTCTGTGGTGAGAGAATAAATGGAGAAGGGGCACTTAATCCAATTTGGAAATCAAAGAAAGGTATCTCAGAGGATCTGGTAAGATTGACTTCCATTTGCTTCTGTGATTTTTGATTTGAGTACAAGAATCAATTTTCCCATTCCGGTGTGTCTGTATTGAATTTAAAGCTTTGTATCTGAATACAGCATTCAGTATGTGTTTAAAAGATACCTGTAATGAGGTAACATAAGTAGTCCCTTGAGAGGCAGTTTGTCCTTTTGAGAGCAGAGGCTTTACTTTCAGGAATCCTCTGTCTTATTAGTTTCATGGCATGGGTCAACTTGACTAACCTCTGTGATTCCTTATTTTCCTCAGCTATGTACTGTGGATAGTACTGGTTTCTACACAGAGTTGTGAGGTATAAATAAATCTCCCCAAATAATTTTAATCATCCCTTAGGGAATTTCTAAATTCTTGCCATAGCATTCTTTTCTACTTGTGAAGGAAAAAGTTATCCTTTGAATGAGGTACGTGACTACCTACATAGCCCACATTCTGCCTTGCACCTCCTACAGTATCCATCCTTTTCTGTATTTCAGCTTTCTCTCCATTTTCTGATCTCATATTCAAGAAGAATAATGCTACTATGCTTCTCTTTAATAGTCAGTGTAGAAAACACATTGGGAAACCAAGAGCAATGGAATAGCGAGCAATGATACTACATAACTGGGTGAGAAATTCATTGTATGCAATATCTGCAATAGGATCTTGGATAACGGAAGCAAGAACTCAATGATCAATTTTTTAAAAACAATTTGAAGTGCTCCTTTATTTCCAAGTGGTAACACAGGAATGCCAGCTCTGGGCAAGGACCCAAACCTCAGCCATAAGTCTTCCAGGTCCATTCTGAAAGTTTGTGCTTTGCTGCACCATCTCCTAAGTTTGATTTTGTTCCAAATCTTGCCCCTTGGTATCAATTTCACATGTAAGTCAAGCCTGTAGTAGTATATTTTTTACTGTTCTCATTTGGTAATCAGTAAGGGGTTTCTAAATGATTATTCACCAGAAATTATTATTGCTACTATCTAGAAAACATAGATAAGCTGTCTGGTGGAGAGACAACTGTTTTATTGGCACCATTGCCCTGTTAGAAAAGGCCAGCTTTGCATCTTTTGTAAATTCATTTCAGTATTCAGTACTTGTGGTGTTCGTTTTTCCATTCTTGCAATACTTTACTTAGGAGACAAATCCATCGAGGTTTTTACAACAGACTAGATCAACATCTTTTTTATGGCTGAATAATATTCCATGGTATACATATACCACTTTTCATTGATCCTTTCATGAATTGTTGGGGATTTGGGTTGTTTCCACATCTTTGCGATTGTGAATTTTGCTGCTGTAAACATTTGAGTACAAGTGTCGTTTTTATAAAATGTCATTTTCCCCCCATTTGGGTAAATACCTAATGGTGGGATTGCAGGATGAAATAGTAGGTCTACTTTTAGTTCTTAGAGGACACAGTTGGTGGGACTGCAAAATAATCCAACGTCTTTGGCAAGTAGTAGATTCATTAGTCATCCAATATGAGGAAGATGACCACTTAGGAGAGCTTGCTAATACAGTGGAAGATGAGAATAAAATTTCAAAAGGGTGATGATGTTGAATAGGTATGGCGGCCTGAAGTTAGATAGATGCGGTCAGAATCCTATCTCTGCTGTATAATTAGTCTTTGGGGAGAATTATAAATTCTTTTTTCCTTAATAATATGTGTCACTGAAAGCTTTTAAAATTAAAGTAATATGTATCAGGAAGTTATGCTTATCTGATGCTTCTCACATTTCTTCTTTGCCTTGATGGCTTCTCATGAGAAGCTGTCACTATGTGGCAAAGTGACCTTTGTCTAGTCACTGACTGTTCCACTGCTCAGATTGCCAATTTGATTCCTTTTGAACTTGAATTTTATGTCTGAGTTCCTGAATATTGGGCTAAGGCATTTGTAATACTATTGATTACATGGTAATTAATCCTATTTTGAATCTAATTTGTATATTTACACAAATTAAATGCTTACCAGGGCAGCCCTGATTCAAGTAAAAACAAACAAAAGCATAGTTAGTGCCAATCTTTCTCTTTATTCCAATTTAATGCTATTCCCTGTGCTAGGTTTTTGATCTCACCATTTATAATTCTGAAGCCATAGTGGCTGCAGATAACAGTTCACTTTTAAATGCCTTTTTAATGTGTTGATGTATTCATTGACTTGCATAGTCCTTTCTGTGCACTTTAAAAATTCATTATAGAGATAATTGAGGTTTATTTTAGTCTACCTGTGTTATCTTATTTTTGCCTCATCTTTAAAAAAAAGTGTTCCCAGATTTTTTTATAATACCTAATTAAATTCTGTATTTTAAAGTATTATTACTTATTTAAAAAATAATATGCCTTTTTTCAACATGTTGAATAAATCCTTGAAATTTCAGGCAATGCCCAAGTTTCCGACTTTCTTCCTGACAACTTGAGGATGTTAAGTGCATGTGTAATTATTGATATTCAAACAAAATAAAAGTTTCTGCAGTGTCTAGAATTTGAAATGAGATGTAATAGAAATTAAAGTACACTAACAATACAAAATTACTCTGAAATCTACTTATTAGAGTACACATATTTCACACGGTACCTCAGAACTCACATGCATTTTATGCATTTATTTTTAATATTCTAGTTATGTTTACCAGGACAATAAGAGGAAATATAATAGAATTAAGCCTATCTAGAGCATATGATTTCATTTTAAATTACAGATCAAGAAATCAAATGGTTCATGGCTCTTATTCATGTCTAAATTCCAGGGGTGATTGGCATACAAAAAACTGTACATAGCTCATGTGTACAACTTAAAGAGGTTGGAGATAAGTACACAGCCCTGAAACTGTTACCACAATCTATTCTATATGCACATTTATCACCTACAAAAATTCCTCATGCCCTCTTTATTGTATTTTTTCTGATAAGAACACAACGTAAGATCTACCCTCTCAGCACAGTTTTAATTCTATCATACCATATTTACTACAGGCACTATGCTAAAGAGAGGCTCTCTAGCACTTATACATCTTGTGTAAACAAAACTTTGTGCCCTGTTACTAATACCTCTGTGTTTCCAAATCTCCTAGCTCCTAGCAACCAACATGCACTCTAACTCTGAGTCTATTTTAAATTGATTTTATTAAGGGGTATCATATAGTATTTTCTCTTCCGTGTCCTGCTTATTTCACATATCATAATATCCTCAGATTTATCCATTTTGTCACAAATGGAAGGATTTCCTTCTTTTCCAAATCTGAATAATAGTCCATTATAAGAATACATCACATTTTCTTTAATTATTCATCAATGGACATTTCACCAATGAAATCTTTTATGGAAATAGAAAAACAAATGTAAAATTCCTACGAACAGCAAAAGACCCCAAACAGTCAGAATAATTTTGAGCAAAAAGAACAAAGCTGAAGGCATTACATTCCTTGATTTCAAAATATATTAAAAAGTATTAAAAGAGTATGGTATTGGCATAAAAAACAAAACATAGACCAATGGAACAGAAAAGCAACTCCAAAATAAACATATGCAAATATGGTCAACTGATCTTCAACAGGGGAACAAGAATACATGGAGAAGAAAGGATAGTTTCATCAATAAGTGGTATTGGGAAAAGTGAATATACACAAAATAATGAAACTGGAGCCTATCTTACACCATACACTAAAGAGAGAATTAAATAAATAAAAATTTAAACATAAGACCCAAAATTATAAAAATCCTAGGAGACAACATAGGGAATTAGCTTTTCGACAATGGCCTGTCAATGATTTCTTGGATAAGACACCAAAAGCACAGAAACAAAAGCAAAACTAGACAAGTGGGATTACACCAAACTGGAAAGTCTGGCTTAGCAAAGGAAATAACAAAATGCAAAAGCAGCCGACAGAATGAGAGAAAATATTTGCAAGCTATATACTTAATAAACCATTAATCTCCAATATATATAAGGAACTCCTGCAACTCAATAAAATAAGAAATAAGCTAAATAAAAAAATGGACAAAATGAACAAAGGACATGAATAGACATTTCTACAAAGACAACACAAAAACTGGCAAGTATATGGAAAGGTGTCCAACATCACTAACCATTATGAAAATGAAAGTCAAAACCACAATGAGATATTGCCTTACATCTGTTAGGATAACTACTGTCAAAAAGCAAAAGACAAGTTTTAGCAAGGATATGGGAAGAAAGGCGTTTTTGCATACTGTTGATGGGAATGTAAGTTGGTGCAGCCTCTATGAAAAACAGTATGGAGGTTCCTCAAAAAATTAAAACTATCATAAGATCCAGCAATCCCACTTCTGGGTATACATCCAAAAAAATTAAAGTCATAATCTCAAAGAGATATCTGTGTTCCTTTGTTCATTGTAGCTTTTTTTTTTTTTCACTAGCTAAGATATGGAACTGCAAACTTTTAGAACCATATTGATCTGTTTAAATTCTGGTTCTGGCATTCTTTTTTGGTTTAAGCATGTCACAAATTCTCTGAACCTCTGTTTCTTTTTTTGTAGAGAAGGGAATTTTTTTTTTTTTCCCAATAGATTTTTAAGTATTAAAAATAATGTATGTAAATCCAGGAGCACTTTCCAGGCCCTCTAAGCATTCAAAACTTACATATTAATTATCTAGTGACTGCTACTGCTATTATATAATTTGAACTCTTTGGGTTAAAATATATCCTACAGATACAAAGAACTGGCCATAATTAGTAGTAAAATCTGTACATAGAGAATCAACTGAAGCTTGGAGGAAACTTAAGGAGGTTTAGTTTTAAGACGCTTACCCAAACAGCCTGACCTGTTAAGAAATCTGCATTTCTTTTCTTTTTCTTTTTTTAAGAAATCTGCATTTCTTAATCATAAATATCCCACTCTTTCAACGAATCCTTGCTTTTGAATACACTAAACCTAGTTATGTTAATGGCCCATAAAATATATAATTTCTTATCTGCCTAGTGATAAACTAATTCTCTTTGCTATACCACATGCCCAATAACATTGACAGTGATTATGGTATTCCTTCAACTATGAGAAAACAATTTTTAGAGTGAGGGTGTATTTTAATTCAAGTTTTCATGGAGAAAATTATGGGGAATTTTTAAGTGTATGTTTGTTTATCTCTGATTAGTTCATGTATTAAGAACTTGCTTTAATATATTTTTGGAGAGTGGGGATATACAGTGATACCAGACCTAAAAAAACTTGAAAAATAGAATCATGTTACATCTTTAGGGTAGAAGCTTAACAGCAGTTACATCTTAAATTTGAGATGGTCTATCTTCCTTTCTTCCTGTCTCCTATTTTGCCTCCTTTTCTTCCATGTGTCTATTATAAAATGTGAGTGTCTCCACATTTGAACTTTATTTGAGTTTCTGGAGATATTATGATAGTGGCTAATGGCAGGGTTCTTATCCTGGAAAAGGTCATCGTCTTTTGGAAGAAATAAACAAGTCCTTAGATAATCATACTTTGTTAAAATAAGTGTTAGATTAGCAATGAACACCAGGTGTTAAGGGAGTATAGCGGTGAAATGCCTAATTCCTGTGTGGGGTATATCTGTATTTTTCAAACTGACTTTCTAGGTCATCTTACTAGAGTGGCAGTGTATACTGACTTGCCTCTTGAATGTAGATTTGGCCTTGTGATTTGCTATTGGTAATAGAATGTGCTAGAAGTACTAGTATGCTAGTTTCAAGCCTTAGCCTAAAGAGGCCTTAGCATATTTCTGTTTGGGCCATGTACCTCTGCCATCCCACAAACAATAAAAGCCCTGGTTAGCCTGATGGCCTCAGGAGGAGATAAGAGATGCATGAGCAACTTTAACTAAAGTCAACAGAACTACTTAGCTGAGCCCAACCTAGAGCAGCTAACACCCATTTGACCCAGACACATGACCTAAAAAAATGCATATTATTGTATGCTTCCAAGATTTTATGGCTGCTTGTTACTTAGCTTTATTATACCAACAGGTAACTGAGAAAATCATTGAATTGAGATAATGTACAGGTCAGAAAAACACTGAACAATGGAAGACAAGGAGAGGACATTGAAGAATGTTTACTTATTATGAAGGAAATTTGATCAAATAACATAATTTAAAAAAAATGAGTTGTACAAACATCTGGTTATAGGAACCCTTTATACTTTACCTCTCTTTCTGTGTGTGAATATGTGTGTATATATATACATGTATATATACATATATATGTGTGTATATATATACATGTATATATACATATATATGTGTGTATAGAGAGAGAGGGAGAGAGAAACCATATGCATACAAACAGTAATCAGAAAGCAGAAGAACACATCTGACTAGCCACCTGGCCGTACCTCAGGTGAGGTCTGGAAGGTCTTCAAGAGAAGATTCTGTATTCCACAAGGGATTAACACACAGGAGAATAATATGTGTCTGTAATATTGACTCTACTAAGTGTGTGATCTTGTAGATTTTCTGAAGACCTCATGTTTTCTTCTACTGATAGTAAAATTCTAGTTGTTGATATATCCATGTTGCTTCAGTGGATAAAAATCTAGTTGTTGATATGTCCACGTTGTTGCTTTGTTTATTGCCAATTGCTACCCTGGGTAGAAGCCCTAGGATTGGGCAATATAGTAGTAGTGCTTATTCCCTTGGTATGAAGATTTTTATAATTGGCTTCAGGTGTAAATATAACATCTTTCTGTTTGCTATCCATTTTCTTCTACAAAAGAGGTTATAGCATAACCAAAAAATTAGGAAGGATAGAATGGGTTGTCAAAATCCTACACCTGGACTTCTCTTTCTTTTTCCTAATTATTCAAGGAAAATGTCAAATGTCAGCTTCATTTGAAGATTTTCATGATCTTTTTTTGTTCAAAAATAATCCTATTTTTTCTGTGATCCTCAACATTTTGTGCTTTCCTTCTTTATAGCATTTCTCACTTTCTAAGTTGTGTCATGCCATTCCTCCACTTGCAGAATGTGGATGTTTGGAGAACCAACCATGCCTTGTCTACTGACTGGATACGGTCTACGTCACCTAGTGCAATATTTGGTGTGTGCTCAGTTACTGTGATAATTTCACATAGTGTACCTGCCTCTCCTTCAAACCTTCAGTAGACCCATATGTCAAAATACTAAAACTTTGTTATTTCCTGTTTAAGCAGGAAGCATTGTTTTCTACCATTTATGGAACACATTTTCTGGAGAGAGTGATATACCTAAATCAAACTATAATTTCACTTCTGATTCAATTTGGGCTCTTTTTCTGCTTATAGACTCAGTTCAAATTCATTCTGTATACTGTTTCTTAAAAAAACTGGACTTGATTTAACACATTCTATAGTAAGAGAAGCAAAACTGAAATTTCTCATCATAGAAGAAAACACAAACCAGTGCATACTTGATAATTTGCTCTGTGCAAAGAAGATGCCTATTATGGAAACCCAATCTAAGTGTGAAACATCTAACATTTAATTTCTTAAAGGAAGGCTATACTTGTTATTGCTGGCAAAGTTATGCAGACATGAGGAGTTTTGACATATTCCATCAAAATGTATATTAAGGCCCTTTTATATCCAAACAAAAGGCTTCTACTGAAGTCATTCATTCACAAAAGAAGATTCCTGGCAAAAATCATATTTATATATTTTTGCATTAAAAATTAGGAAAAATTTGGCTTAGTTTTTAACCATTTTATTCTAATTCATTTTTATGCTTCTAGCAATATAATTCTACTATAAAATATGAATCAATGGCTTTAAAACATTTCAGGAATATAAGTTACAAGTGTAATGCTTATTAAAAATGCAAATTTCCATATCAAACTTGAGATACTCTGCATCTGCCCAGGAAATGACTTTTTTTAAAAACAACCACTGAAGGTGATTCTGCTATAGATTGTTATAGTTTGTCCGTGTGCCACACTTTGACACAGACTGAATTTTCTATAATATAGGCAAATAAATTTAAAATTACTGGGCATTGAGAGGCCTTGAGAGGAAATCATCCTTTCTTGACTATCTGATGTCTCCCAAGTTTTAGTAGTGCCTATTACGCAGGGCCTCAAACTACGGCCCATGGGCCACATGAGGCGGTGTGATTGTATTTGTTCCTTTTTTTTTTTTTTTTTTTTTTAATTGTTAAATCATAGCTGTGTACATTAGTGCAATCAAGGGGTACAATGTGCTGGTTTCATATGCAATCTGAAATATTCTCATCAAACTGTTCAACGTAGTAGCCTTCATGGCATTTTCTTAGTTATTGTATGTAGACATTTGTATTCTGCCTTTAGTAAGTTTCGCCTGTACCCATTCTACGATGTACCATAGGTGTGGCCCCACCTATTACCCTCACTCCACTCTAACCCCCCCTCCCTTCTCCTTCCTTGGCCCTTTCCCCATAGTCTTGTACTGTAGTTGGGTTATAGCCTTCATGTGAAAGCTATAATTTAGCTTCATAATAGGGCTGATACACTGGATACTTTTTCTTCCATTCCTGAGATACTTTGCTAAGAAGAATATGTTCCAGCTCCATCCATGTAAACATGAAAGAGGTAAAGTCTCCATCTTTCTTTAAGGCTGCATAATATTCCATGGTATACATATACCACAATTT